>OY755173.1:10053876-10229552 GCA_963576735.1 Bedellia somnulentella | reverse complement strand
ACGATACTCTGCCGATATGTTATATAAGGTAAGTAATTTTAAGTCAGCTAGTCACACTACCGTACTATTAGTACTATGTCGTGTAGTACCCAACCTAGACACAAAGAAAAAATTGACTTATTTCATTTCAGCTCATTCGAGTATATGTTAATAGCATTCGAGATTTAAATGAACTACGCGATAAGTACTTCATAATAAAACCTTTACTAACTTAGGTTTCTTCTGATGCACATTCTTCCCCTCAGTCAGTAGTCTCTGAAAGTGATCAGAGCGTATGAACCGCGGGTAGCAATCCTTCTTCAGCAATAGGCCATACACGTGTTCTGCCGCATGATCTAGCGCGTACCGGGAGCCGGTACGTAACTCTTCGCCGACACGCTCGGCGGTGGCGCCATCTATGTTTATTTCACACGGCGCTCCTGGTTTTAGGAATTCTCTGGAAAGGTTAATGTTTTCATGTAAAAAACGATTAAGGAGATAAATTATTCACATGTACTGGTCGTTCACCTACGCGCTATGGGAAATCGTCAATAATTAAATAATATCCTCCTTATTGCTCTGACAAGTTGTGGTAAGTAGCATGCCAACTCAGAAAAGTTGTTATATAGAAGTCGTGATAACCGTATTCAACCTTTTATTACCAATATGAAGTCATAAAATCATTTCTAGTAGAACCAGTATCGTATGTTTTAGTTATTTTTATTTCAAGATCCAATAATAAAACGCGGTTAAATGGTAAACACTGTCATGGAACAATCGTTCTGCATGTGACAGTCAACTGTGGAAGGTGATTATTTTGGATACTTCCTAAGCATAAACTAGACGATATAATAGCGTGTACTTAATTAACACTGTGTGATAAAATTATTCTACTATACTATTACTATTATAAGTATACTTAACATACTTAGAATTTTCATTAAAATAAAACTAATGTAATGGCTTACAAATAACACGAGGAGACAATACAAAGAATAAGTTTCTTTACAAGATTTATTCATATCAATGATAATTTACCGCAGCGCCGCCGCTACAAATCGACTTCATCCCTTTATAAGTAATTAATGTAGACATTACGAAATAGAAGCAAAACAGTGTACTTACAAGTAAATTTCTTCAAGTTTCTTCGGTATATCTTTATTACTACTTCTTCTCAAATCCATTACAGCTAACCAAAATCTAATGTTTTCGTGAGAGTACTCTTTCCTCAGAAAATTCGTGAACTCCTGAAGACCAGTTGGGTCCGACAGCAATTCTTCTATGGACAGCGCCCATCGTTGTACTCGCTTTTCACTCGGCACATCAACCCTGTTGAAAACGCACATTGACTTACCAAAACTAATAATATACTTATGTGTGACTGAGAATGGGTGGATTCGTCATCAAATGCCTCTTATATGCTGATGATCAAGTGTTACTTGCATCGTCGGTTGAGGAGTTGCAAGAGATGATGAATATTGCATGTGCGTCGTTTGAAAAAAAAGGAATGAGAGTGAATGTAGATAAAACCAAAACCATGGTTTTCGAGAGAGAGGAGAATATGACTGAATGCGTGATTGAGATCAATGGTAAGAAAGTGGAACAAGTGAAAGAGTTCGTATATCTGGGAAGTTTGTTTTCTAGGGATGGAAAGTGTGATGAAGACATTGAAAGAAGAGTAAAAAAGGGTAATGCGGTAAATGGAGCACTGGATAGTCTCATGTCTAGTCAATCGGTGTCCGAAAAGGCCCGAATGGCTGTGCATGATGCTGTCCTCGTTCCTACGCTTATGTATGGCAGTGAATGTTGGGTGTGGCAGAAGAAGCATGAAAGCAGAGTGAATGCAGTAGAAATGAGATCCCTCAGAAAAGTTTGTAATGTAAGGTTATGTGATCGTGTGAGGAATGATGTGATTCGTGAAAGGTGTGGTGTAAAAGATGATATTGTAAGAAAGATAGAAAAAGGAATGTTGAGATGGTTTGGGCATATAGAGAGGATGGATGACAGTAAAGTGGTGAAAGAGATATATAGAGCCAATGTGGAAGGTAATGTTAGTAGAGGACGACCTCGGAGGACACATTTAGATCAGATAGAAAATGTACTCAAAAAGGCAGGTGTCCGAAGTACGAAGAATAAAAGAGCATGTATGAAAAGATTGATGGATGTGAATGAAGCTAGAGAGGTTTGCCAGGATCGTACAAAGTGGCGATCGATAGTCTCTGCCTACCCCAATGGGAACTAACGGCGTGAGAATATGTATGTATGTATGTATGTGTTTATTTTACTTATGTTCATGACAATCATCTTAATAAGAATATTGGAGCTTCAAAATAAAGGTTTAACACTTTTAGGAGACAAAACGGAAAAGACATGAACTAAAATAATCGTTACTTAATTAAGTGGTCCAATAAATGTCTAATCATAATTATTTATCTTCCATTGCATTTACATTATATTAAATCCCTCTGATGACCAGACAATAAGTCCAACCTTCCTTCTCCTTCCTTCTCGTCTCTCCTCCTTCTCCCCTTTCCTCCTTCTCCCCTTTCCTCCTTCTCCTCAAAACGACATATTCAACTGTGCAAAATTTTATACTTCATCTTTACTATATGTACTCTCTACAAAGTGATGAGTTAAGGATATACATAGTTCTTACTATAACCCATAATGGAATTACTTTACTTTACACATCGATGTCCTGCCCATTTAAATAACGTAACGCGTTTTTGTTACTCACACATACCTATTCTATGTTTCTCTAGAAAATATAAATAACATATATTTCTATTGTAGAAAAAGTCTTTTATAAATATATTCACTGCAACTTATTTTTATAAAGGGCTACACGAAATACATCTAATTCTAATACGATGGAAAGTATGCAATAAGTAAGAGCTAGTGAGTTTAGGGAATGGTAACTCACAAAGGGCTGTTGATTTGCCAAAAGAGGGTGTCATCGCTGACCCAAGGATTGGAAGGCTGCGGCGGGGTTAGCCAGGGATCGTAGGGAGCGAAGGTCTCCGAATAGGCCAAAAGGGCCTCTAGGGCAATAGAAGTCTTCACTCGCGTACGGTCCAGGCTCGTTTTAAGAAGTTCAATCTAGAAGAGAATAACAAGTTTAGAGTTGATAGAATGAAAATTCGCTAGCTAAGGTCTAATAAGGTTTTGAGATAAAGATTAACATTTACATAGTTATAGATACGTTTATTAAACTATGGGTTTCACAGGATTACAGTCTCTAAATAGGTTCCATAGAAGATTTAGCTAATGCAGTCGTGATATGTCATTACTAATTTTATTTACACAACTTGAATTTAGCAATAACAATATAGATTTATCTATTACTTTGATCATTAATATAGTAGCTACTAGGGGTATGACCGGGATGGATTTTTATAAATTTTATCTTAACAACTGTACCGATTTTGTTAAATGATGTCAATATACTAGAATTTTGTAAAATATATGTTATATTTAGTATATGTGATTTATTTATAAGTGTGATTAAAAGGTTTTAAACGTACACATATTCAACTCACGGCTATAAGTCTCAAAAAAGCTAGCCATCGCTTTAAAATTATAAATTCTTTAGCCACTTTTGAAAGTTGAGTGGCCAGGAGATTTTAAAATGACGTTTATCAGCGACTATCTTTGTTTTTTGTTGGGATGTATTTTTTTAGTTTATAGTACCTCTCTAGTAAGTTGCTCTATCGTTTTTTTCCTAGGCAGCCTTCCTCGAACCGGCACTGGGCAGTGTTCTAGTGCACTCGGTGTTCCGGGAGGTGGTCGGTTCACCCTCCAGTAGGCTCGTTCTTGGCTGTCAGCGATTATCTTGTCTTCCTTTTTACGGTCTTTTGCTACTCGAACCTGGAAATCATATTTTTTTATGGTATAGGGGTTGCTAATTTCCTACTTATGTTAAATTAGAATAGAATATGAAACTTTTTATTGTACATAACAGGTAAAGACATTTTATACATATTATTATTAATTATTAAATCTTTGATTAACATAATAACATAACATAAACGTTCACGCCGTTTATCCCCGAAGGGGTTGGCAGAGGTACCAATACTCCTGAACTCACATGGCAAGCGCCATCTAGTTTCCAGAGAAGGTACCCACGTTTTGCCTAGACAGTGTACTCACGTGATAGGGGGCAGGCCTATCGCCGTTTTGTACGAATACACTGTCACATGACTAGGTACAACTCAGCCATGTGGGTTTCCTCACGATGTTTTCCCTCACCGTTAGCAACCATGATAAATTAACCACACATATGACTTTAGAAAAGACAAAATTGGTGTAGGCCCGTCCCAGGATTGGAACTCACGCCCTTCGGTTTTTCGGGCGGGTGTTCTACCCACTGGACTATCATGTCTTTGATTAAATCTAAGAAACAATGAAATATTATTGAAATATATAAATTAAATAGATTGAAAGTTAAAAAGTAGAACCAAAAGAAGGATTCTATCCTAATTTTCAAAGAAGCAACGAGGATAGTAACAATTCATAATCACAAGTGTCACACCCAAAATATAACAAAATAGATACCCCTACGAGTATAATGAAGTTTAATAGAGTATAATATTTTTCATTATATTAACTATTTCGAAATTTAATATTTTCAAATGCTTTCTGTTTCAAGATTATTTTTTAACTGCCAACATTACAATAGGTGCCAGAAAGACTATTAAGTTCTCTAATTTTAATAATTAACTGTAGAAGTGCCAGAGATTTCCTAATTTATAAAATTTGTAACGAAATCTCTGAAACATCCAATTACATAAACCAACTTAATACATACAAATAAATAAATAAATGTTTACCTGTTCTTCAGCCTGCATATTAATGAACTCCCATTTTGCAGCCAGATTTTTCTTAAGGTTAGCGAGAGCCTCGAGCTCATATTCTTCTAAACCGTGCCTCTGTTTGTTGCGCAGAGTCCGTTTCACTAAATAAATTGCGTACTCCACATTATCTGGACCTAATGACTGGGTACACGACCCACTACCGACAGCACGTGGCGGCTGCCATGGCCAATAATATGGACTCTGGAAGAATAGAGCATAAAGACAATAAGTTTATGGATACTAGTAAGGATACTAGTTGACCTATACTAGGATTAGTTCGTCTGCGTGAGATAAGACAAATCATCAACAGAACCTTTTCTGTAGTTCAAGCGTGATTGAGTAACAAACTACCGAAGTTCTCTTCAGGGAAGAATTTTGACCCTCTAATTTACATAGTTTCAACAAATCAACTTTCTAAGACTATTACGGGCAGAGTTGCCCCGGAGACTATACCATCGCGGAGTTTTCTGTAGACCTTTTTAATGTGTACTTCTACTTACTATATTATTTTGAATAATCTCGTAGGGTTCAGACTGCTTTTGCAATGCAAGCGGAAAAAAATAAATTATTTTCGACATCACATTTGAAACCTAATTTTTTAAATGTTATTTTACTTATAAATATACATACATATACTGACGGCTATATATCCCACATAGGGGTAGCCAGATCTTCAAAATTGGAAATTCTAATGATGATGATATTTTAATATTATAGAGAAGTTTTATATTTTACACATAAGCTAATAATGCCTTCTAAGTTTTACGTGCGGTCATAGTACATACATACATATACTCGAGCAATTAGATCTCATTGGGGTAGACCGAGACTTTTCCTTTTCTTTCGAGCATCGTCTATATTCATCAATCTATTCACACACGCTGTTTTATTCTACAGACTACGGATGCCTGCCTTTTTTAGAACATTCTCTAATTGATCTAAATGTATCTCATCATGGTTGTCCTCTTCTGACATTACAATCCACCTTTGCTATTCTATAAATCTCATTCGCTAACTTATATTCATCCATACTCTCTTTAGTAAAAATCTTATTACTTACTTGAAATCTATATAACGATGAATCATCTCTAAGGATGAGGTTTTTCAAGTCTACAGGAAAGAAGTAACCGTATTGGCAGAGAAGATTGCCTATATTTATTGCTTCAACTGAAAATAAAACATACAAAGTTAGGAAGTCTTCTAGAGGCATTAGTATTTGGACTCTGAATCTATTATGTATGTACTCGAGAAAAATTGATATTTAAGATCAACACACAAACCGAACAAAATATGTTTTCGTTTTATTGTGTATTATTTAAAAAGAAAAGCTATGCTTGAAAATAAACAATAAGTCAAGCAATCGTTACTAATAAATAAAGGAGAGTAAAACTTCGACACCACCGGGAATTGAACCCACGATCTCCGGGTATACGCCCCCGTATATGTACATGAGGTTTTCATGAACCAAACATTCTAATCAAGCAAACATGTAAAATTAAAGGCAAATATTTAACACGGCAACTGAAATCCTTTTTAGGCAACTTTCTATTAAGTCACAAAAAAACTAACTTTGCAGTGATTAAATATCTTAGCAACTAAAAAACTATACAGGCAACAAAATGCTGGGATCAAAAAACTAAAAAAACGGCTGCTACTGTAAGGTATCAAATATATCAAGCGGGATCAGTGAAAAACTAGTTTAGGTATTATAAAACCTAATGTGGCGACTAATTTTTCCGAGGGGATATCATACATTCTTCACTGGCAACTATTGGATTTCATTATAAAAATACACATCTGGCAGCGATTTTTAGGTAGCTTTGAAACTGAAAATGGGTATTATAATAATGAATTTGGATATTAGAATATTGTTTGCAGATTCGTAAATTCTTGAAAAGGCGGCAAATGCGCTCGTGTGTCTGAGCAGTGCGGAGGCTGCGGAGCGGGGGTTGAGCCAATGGGCAGATGCAATTAAGTTACAGAAGGAAATCAGAGGAGGGACAAGATTAAAAAACAATCACCACAATTGTATTTGTGCTAGGTTAGGTTAGGGTTAGCTTGTGTCCCTTAGAGCGGAAATAGACGTCGAATCTAAATAATAGACGTCGACACGCCGCTGTTAGGTTAGGTTAAGTTGTAACTACATATTAAAACTAGGCTAATCATATTTTACAATTATTTACTCAAAGTTTTAAACATTAAAAGCAAAATAATGGAAAAAAAACGTTCAGAACAAGTATATAAAACGCAATTTATACATAGGCAACTCTAGTTACTCAAAGTAGGTAGGGTCATTTAAAAGAGGGAAGGTTAATAAAATAGACCAAGAATAGTTTTATAGCATGTCATAATTCGGTTAATTTAGATCCCTACAAATGTAGCCAAAAGTATTTTTTTAGGATCTTGTTTGTATTTATTTCAGACCCCATTTTAGAATTTATGAAAGCCTATTTTAACTTTTTTATCCGCTAACTATTTGTCGCCTTAGAAGAAATTCAATTGCCACAAAAGAAAATCACTGCCAGATAAAATTTAAATAAAACCTCAAAACTCATTAAAAAGCCGCCGCTTTCTAGTTAAGATGCTACCTCTAATTAGTCGCCAAAGTAGATTATATACTATCCATTTTCAGTTTTTTTGCGACCCGGAATGGTATCAATTTGTCGCCGCGTTAAATACATGCCAAAATTAAATAGCGTATCTACCGATGTAATGATGAGTCGTTAAAGTGATTAAACTATCGATAGTAAATTTAAAATTACACGAATTAAATTATATGATGGTTAAAAATGCACATAAGTGCTGCGTGACAGTCGATTAAACATTTTTGTTATAGATACTACACCAGCATTGTCTTCTGTTCGATGTAAATTCGCGCAAACTTATTAGAGGAGCTAAATTGTTTGATTTTTGCTGGAAACATAAATATGTTCAATCTAATTTATTTTATACATAGTGCTCCTATGTAAGTCGTTATATTGCAGCACTAAGTAAGAAGGAAATCCCATAAAATTAGTAGTACCAAACCCTTACATCCATACTATGCTATTTTTTCTCCCGTCTTAGAGCTCAGTACTTATACGCACGCAGTTATACGCCAAAACGTTTTTGTGTACAACAAGTATAAAGCGTATCGCTTCGAGATTACTACATAAACAGCCTTTAGACTCCTAAAATAATGCTCAATAAAAGAAATAAAGTTTTTTACGAAAATCCAGTATGAAGTGTTATTATTTTATGAATATTAACATAAATTTACTACTTACCATTGCTAGTTTCATCAAGGTTTAATCGGTCTATTAGCCATTCGACAAGATCGAAGCCTGAAAATAAATACGATTGATTATTAATACAAATCTGAAATAAATATAAGCTGCTCTATATCAGACGTACAGTTATAAATAATATAAGGTATATTTTTGGGTATAACCTTCGTTATTGTTTCTATAAATAGAAATAATATTACCGTAACCAAGCTACACTTGTCACATATTGTGGAAATGACGTAGGTAAGGAGTAGCCCCTTAGGGATGTGTTGTATTACCACTGAATTATAAAGAAGTTGGTAATCCACACATTGAATAATAAATATGAAGGAAAAATCGGAATAATGCAAGTCAATTCAAAAATCTAGGCTCATGTTTCATTAAACTTGGCTTGACTTCTTTAAGAGTTATTTTATAAATTGATCACATGTATGTATGGTGGTAGATCTGTACAAATCCGCAATTGTTATTTTTAGTGTAACATAGTAAAAACACCAGAAACATAAATGTTAAAAAAAGGGCCAAGTTCCTATCGGCTAATTGTTCACCTATAAAAGGGTTGAAATCCACACCAATAATGCAAAGTTTAGATGCGCTGTAATATCGATTATAGTCATCTTCATCAGGAGCGTGATCCACTGATTAACATTAGCATTCCCAAGACTCGCCACCACACCTAGTCCTCCGCCTTCCACATCCAGCCACTACTCGCCACCTTATTCATGTCAACTTTACATCTGGCCGAAATTAACTTCCTCAACTTAAAATATGGTATAGTTGTTAAAAAAGCGCAGATAGGTACATAGTTGAAAATACCTAAAATTAAATACTTTATAATTTGAACTGCCTCTGTGGTGGAGGGGCACGTTAGGCTGTCGGCCCTTGCTACCTACTATAACAGTAGTAGTCATGAGTCTGCCAACTTGCACTATACTAACGAGGTGGACCATGGCCATGGCCAAACTACGTTATTTAGAGCAGATTCAAGTCCTACCCCTCGGTGAACATACATGTATAGTGATCACGACATCTATATATATAAAAGGCAAAACTGACTGACTGACTAAGAATCAATGCACGGAGAAAACTACTATACTTTTAATCTTAATTAAGTGAAAAATTGTAAGTTTAATATTATAATCATCTTTTTTCTCATCGCATCCTTGAAGTATATATCAACACATTTTTGACATTACGAAGTATATCGGGTCAGCTAGTAAATAATAAATCTAATTACACAATTAATCAAGTGTTACTTAGAGTAAGTTTAAATTAAAAAGTATTGGCATCCTAGCACAGGCCATCGGCGTAGTAGGATGCTATTAAACTTTCAATTACTTATTATTATATACGTACGACTGTAAATCCCACAAGAAAGAGTAGCCAGACCTTTAGAATAAAAAAATACGACACCCGCGGGAAAGAAATGGGTTTGGAAGCTGACACTACACAGCTCATAAAATATTAATAAATTTATTTATCCTTCTGTTTTGATAGAGCAGTATAGAAAAACATCCATCCCATACGTTGAACGATATTAAAGAGAGGAAATACGTTTTGCAAATACTCGGTGAATGGCCGCAAAGACGAAGCAGGCAATTCAAGCCTAACTGATAACATATTGATTTTACAATCAGCACTTTTAAGTATTTCATGCGAAAGCCTTATTTCACGAGCCATAGAGTTCAAATTGGTTGTTCATTCATTTAATTATTGTTTAGTTTACGGTGTCAAGTAGTTGTTGGATTGAACGTGGAAAATGAGGGTAAAGGATGTTTTAATTTCAAAATGGCGCCTGTCATATCTTTGCTTATTGGAATACTTTAAGAAATAACTAATTGGTAAAAGGTATAGAAATAGAAAATGTACTGATTTCTATGGGATATGGATATGGGAAATATGGGAAAGGGTTGTAAAATAAAGGAATCAAATCAAAGGCTTTGAAAAGTCCGTGGTCCACTTTTGCACATTGGAAGATTATAAGCCCCATCCACTCATTTTATACTCACACACATTATATTCCCATCGTCCATCAGTCTCTTAAGAAACCCATACTCTCGGTCGTCTCTCTCGTACTTCACCCACGAGAAAAATGGGTTAGAACTAAGTGCTTATAAACAGAACTTTATTTGTATTTAAGTATGTTTTACCGTAGCAATGAAAACACAAGACCGATTTCAATAATCGAAAGTTTATCAATGGTGGTTTATAGGCTGTATAAATCTCACGAAATTGATATATTTATTAGATGATTTGTAGTTTTTAAGTTATTATTATTTTGCTTAGTTAGTTTTAATCCCCTTTTAGGCTAACAGCATTGATTAAATTAGATTAAATTCGGTGTGAGTTAGTCTTTTTCTTACTACATAACAGTAAAGTCCTTTAAAAACAACTTTGGAAAAAATTACTTATGGTATGAACAAATATAGTCTTATTTGTGTAAACTTACAACTAGTTTTGAAATAACCGTATGTACATACATACATTAAACATAATGCTGACGGCTATAAATCCCAAAAGTGGTAGCTAGAGCTACACAAAAAAAATATTAAAATGTCGTCACGAAACTTACTATAACGACTAGCTAAATGGTATTTAAAGAAAGTAAATAACTACATGACAAAGCTAAACTCTTTAAACTCGTGTAACCTAAAGTGAACTAGGTTGCAAGCAGCTGCAATGCAATTATTTATCCCGGAAGTTATACTAAGCTACTATTTTCCCGGTATTAATGGTTCCCGTTTCTGTTAGGGACAGAAAACATGTAAAGACATCGCATGCAGTACTAAAACGAAAAGGCCGTGTTCTTTTGACACTTATATTTAATTCTTTGTATACGTACAAAAAATATCAATTAGAATTGAATTTTTCAATAAGCATTAGCCAAATGGACATTTCGGGATAATTGCACTTCAACTGGAATCTGCCTGTTTACATGAACAAACAGATCCGTTTCTATGTATTTTCGTATGAATTAAAATTTTGGTAACGTAACCTGTGTCAGCCATTTTATAAACACGATATTGCTTATGATTATTTTATGGCTCAGTATTGCACTACACATTCGTACATTTTAGTCGGAATTCCTTTATTGTTTGATACCTTTTGCCATTTCAAGTACCAACAGGTTTATGGAAATATTTTTACCGAGTGATTTAAAATAACGGTACAACAGATTATATTATATATAAGTTATATTCAAAAATATGTTTTTATTTCATCGATTTATATAAAAACGGCCATTTAATTTCCAAGATAATTAATTGAAATACATTTTGTGGTTTTGAATTTGTATTTTTCATTCGAGTATACATTATATTCATTTTTAGTTTATGAAAATATGATTTAAGAGCCCACGATACCATCACTATATATCAGCTGTCTCTGTGGTCTCGCGGTTAAGCGCTTGGCTGCAAGTATGGAGGTCTCGGGTTCGCTGCCTGGGAGGTAAACTCACAAATTTAATATGTGAGAATCAACCCAGTTTGAATCACCTATTTATCCGAAAATTAAGATGATTCCGTGCTTCGGGGGGCGCGTTAAGCCTTTGGTTCTGGCTACTATTACGGTAGTAGTCGTTAGTCGTGGTGCACTAAGGCCAAATTACCCTATATAGGGTAGGCTCGAGCCCCTTAATGGGGACATATATGGGCTGTGAGGAATATAATTTTTACAAAGTTTTTTATTTAGTTAAAAATGTGATAGGTACATATGGGCCCATCATATGGCTCCCCATTAGACATTTAGATTTTTATTTAATGAAGTTTATTTTTGAAGCAAGAATAATTTCGTTGAATAAATTGCTATAAAATAAAAACAGAGAGATGTACGGAAATAAAAAGCAAATTTCAAAAAAAATACTTTCTTAGCCATAGAGGACTATAAAATAATTCCGAGTTTAATCAACGAACGTCTTAGTTACTTACTCTAGTCAATATAAATACGAACTTGAAAAATATTTCAAGTTCATAAGTTTACTTCGACTACGATTCTCGTAGTACGAGTGGTTTATAAATAGTACGCGCTATACAAAAAGTTTTATGAATCTACGCACGAACACGTGCAACAAAACGTGTTTGTATCTTTGTATAAAGTTAACAACAAGAATAGTACGCGTCGTTTCACCAAATAAACATATATATAGTAAAAAGTAGTGCTGCTGCTGTGTAGTGTCGGCTTAGAATAGCACTACCCCATTTCATCCGGTGGGTGTACGTAAGAGGCGACTAACGGTATTGGGGCTTTTAAGGGATTTTTGGGCGATGCGGTTGGAGACCCATCACCAACAACCTTTATTTTACCATCTTTTCCCCACGCAACTTCCAAAAGTGGCTGAGGAATTTCTGATTCCTTAGCTCTGGCTACCCCTTTTAGGGATTTATAGCCGTGAGTATATGTATGTATGTATGTAGAGTAATAAGTGAAAAATGCATTGGTAGACTGACATTGAACACTGAACGGACTCAATGTGAAACTAAACGTTGATCCTAAACGTACATTTTAAACCACATGAACCCTACGAAGTTACTAACACTACGCCTAGGGTTGTTGGTTTAAACTTATGTGATTTCACACACAACCCAAGTCGTAGTTACTGTAATGAAACTAGGCCTAGGGTTGTTGGTTTGACCTAATGTGATTTTACAGACAGGCGAACGAATAAACCATTTAAACATTAAAGTCTTTAAATCAGTGTTCGTGTTATCAGACTATTTTGGAAGTTTTTCATACATACATATAGTCACGCCATTAGTTCTCATTAAGCAGAGACTATCGATCGCCTTTTTGTTCGTAGTTGTCTATCTGACGTTTTTTATCATCTTCACTTAGCAGAAGAGTGCATGTAACTAAAAATATACACTAGACAGAAAATACTATGGTTTATTCTGTCCGCATTCCTTGAAATAAACATGACCCATTTTTATTATAGTGAACTTCCTACTACTAAATGAAACGTCAGTCAATTTGTCCTAAAATCTATATATAAATATCCAAAAATAATCTTACCAACGAAAACAGCAGGAACGAGAGTAAGGAATGATTTTTGACTTTTGACTGGCACACCAGTTTCTGGATCTTGCATTTCTTTTATTAAAGCTTCCATCTGCAACAACAGAAATTACGTTAAAACTACAAAGTAAAAGTAAAATGTAAGTAACATAAATGGGATACAGTTTTCAATTATTACATGATACCTACCTACCTACTCATGGCTACATATATTTCATAAATGGGTTGCCAGAGATTCATAATCGACAACGATATTAGTGGCTGATTGGATAGGTGACTAACTTCTCTGTCCGGAGGTTGCGGGTTCGATCTCCGCTGAGAGCATCATTTATGTAATAAGTAAAAATTATTGTTTCCTAGTCTTGGACGTTATTTATATGTGTATTATGTAACATTAAATTTATCGTTGAGTTATTATCCAATGCCACAAGTCATAAAGTTGTACTAGCTTTGGGGCTAGCTTCATCTATGTGATAATTTCCGTATATATTTTTATTTATAATTCAAAATTATTCAGCAACTATTGAGGGTTTAGAGAGAAAATATTATTTTAATAAGGGATCTACTAACCCATACCACTAGTACTTGGGTGCTAACTTGAGCTGTGTAGAAATCATTTTATAAATTTATATTATTTTATTAGAGAATGCTCCTAAAGTATTTTATTAGTTTCTCTCACACTGTTTCATACACCTGATTTAGGTTGACGTAGCCGCTTTCTACAGACACACTGTCACATGACTAAATGAAACTACTTCCTTACGATGACTTCCCACACAATTTACAATCTGCATTAACCACTTCATAACTTTAGACAAAATTATATTTGAATAGGCCTGCATGGATAGCACGAGCCTTTAAACTAGATATCGCTAAGGATTAAATAGCCATCTCTTTCGCATGTACATAGAATCGTATACTTTAATCTCATTTTAACCGACAGAGTCACGATAAAATAACGCTTGTGCTAGGCTTCCTGACTGAGCCTTTCCTTTTCTAGGCTTCTCAGTTTACAAACTCGCAACTTGGAAACAAAGAAAACTATTATATGGAATAAATATATTAAACATTAAATATTTAGGCCTGCCTAAATTGCAGAAAAACATGCCAAAATTCAGGATAACAACATCAATTTATGGCTAATTGTGTTGAAAAGTAATAAATATTAATTCAACGAACTTGCTTTCCATCAACGTATGGTAATGGAGACATAGCATTACCAATTACTATTCCCATTACGTTTAATGAATTTGATTATAGTTCGTTCAACAAAGCAGTTCAAATGAAATGGTGAGTGTTGACGCAAACAATAGACCTGACAAACTATGGCAAGGCGCACGAAATGAATTAAATGGGTTCATTTATTTCTTCACAAAAATACCTTTATTCACGCCTATAAAACTCAAAAGGGGTAGATCGAGCTTCTGAATTTTGCACCTACATTTTGTACTTATAATTTGGCTGTATTTCGAAGAAAATTAATTCACACGCAAAAGTTAATAAACAATTGAAACCAAAATTTACGAGTATCTTTAGAATACTTTTGAAAAGTGTGCACAAATTAAGTTTATATGTCAAGAAGATGCTGATATAGCTTGTAAAAGCTTGAAATTATAGAACCCCACTTCTCAAGGGTAAAAAGTGTAGAAGGCTCATTCGCTGACGTCATCCGTTCTCCACGATCACTCGAGGAGTGGACCAAGAGCTCCGGCGCTCTCGAGTGGTCTTCAGTTCACATCTGGTGATTCGTAGACGAGGGCCCTTCACGGCTTCGAGAGCTGGAACAAAGCCGCCATTGTAGACGCCCTTGAGGTCAACCACGGCAAATGCATCTCCGTTACCCGATATGATAGGATATGGGAGAGCAAAGGACGGATGAGGTTTTGAAGTGCATTGGAATTAAGAAGAGATACTTTTGACGGAATCATTTTTATTGTGATTCTGGTATCAGCAAGGCTTTTAATTTTTGACTAACTTCTTAAACAGTTTTATTTCAATTGCATGCAATGATTTAATCATTGCATGCAATTGAAATAAAACTGTGATACTTTTATCGTTCTTGTTTTTAAAACAAACCGTATAGTTTCGGCTTAAATAACAGTAACCCATCTCTTGTGTGTGTTTCGTTGTTAATCAAGGTTCATCTTTAAATACAAGTTTGTAGAAAATCTCTTTCAAATCAGTGAAAAAATGCTGCTTTGCAACGACGCCATCAAAAGCGGAACGGTTTCATTGACTCCATATATTGATTTGATAAATATAACGATCAAGTTTCCACCCCCCAACGACCCATTAAAGCGATAACTTAGCTTTAAAAATTCTACTCATTTTTCATAGAAGCGGTAATTGCGTGGCCGGTGGGGCGCCACTCGGGACCAATGAAATTGCACCACAAAATTACTCGCTTTGCTTGCCATACTATATCATTAAATGAAAAAAGAAATTGCGCTTGAATTAACTCAGCTTCGGTTTAATTATATGGTTTTGCGATATTTTTCATTTAATTGTGTAGTGTGGGCTAATAATAGCAGTACCTAAAATCTTACCGTGGGTTTTGTGCAAAGGATCATGGAGAAGGAAGTTTTTACGAAATAGAACGAGATGCGGATTAACGATTCAATATTTGGTCACCTCTTCCCGAAAGTGGAAGAGATATAGTTCATTCTATAGCCGTGGCTAACCTTTTTAAGATTAGCCGTTAAGATTATTCACATGATAGTTGCAAATGGTATTTAAGGACGTTCTCTATCTAAACAGCTATTGGTCTCACACATACGACAAATCTGAGAAAATATCAGAGACGATCAATAAAGTGTGCAGAAAGATATCACAAAATTTTGTTTTGTTGCAACCTTTACATGATAGTAGTTGCAGAAAACTAAATAGCTTAATACTAGATCCCGGTTTTTAATAGAGTATTGTATGATCACTATAAAAAGATAACGTATTATAATCATGTGTACATGTATCGTTGTTCCTTGCTACAACTTTGAACGATTTAGTTATCCTTATCATATACCGCGCGAGTAAAAATGAGTAACTACCGAAAATTATAAAAAAAAACGTTTGCAATAAAAAGCGAGCTGTAAAACCCTCATCTATTTTTCATTCGCATTTTTTTCTCTCTTTAACTAACTGGAGCAAAAATTCAAAGATCACTCAATATCGAATTCTAAAAGACGTATTTTAAAGACAGACGGTTCTACTGCAAAGTTAATTTGAAAATCCGCTTGAAACGTTCCACTGAAGTCTATCCTTAAGCGAAATAGGCATTTAGAAGACAATAAAGAAATTCGTCGACGCTTCCCGTATTTAGGTCAACCCACGCCCCTCTCCCTGGGTATAGGGTTAGCCGGGTGCTGAGATAACTTTGCTTGCCTACTTAGACCATGAAATGTGAACTAAGCGAATTACAGCAATCTATTGTTAGCTCTAAAGCCACTACACACTATGCTGTCTCATAAATTACGCTATTACTATTATTTAGTTGCTGCAATGTTATGATTTATTTCAACTCCAGACACTAAGTTTAATATCGGCTTAGAATACCACAAAGGCTTTTGTTTCGCTGTATTATATTTTATATATTCCGGGGCAAATAAGGTTTCGGGAGCATTTTGATTTGTTGGTGAGTGATGCGTTGGGCATTTCATTAAAAATTCTTTTTGTTTACTGCATCGACTAATAACACTGGTCAACAAAAAAACAGTTTTTGTTTGTAACATGAAAACTTTTGTCTAGTTATGTTTCGAACAAGGATAAGGATAATAGAAATAAAATCAAAATGTTCCAAATACGAATATTTTTTTTGTAATTCGATTTTTAAACATTTTAGATAATTTCAATATTTATTGACCAAGTGAAGATATTCCTCTATATTGCAATAATAAAATCGTGATAACCGTAAGATTTTCTTCTATATTTTGCTTCAGGGACGTCTCGTTGTAATATCCAACAATAATCCGCCAGCATACGTGCTTGCACTTGCCTTGATATATTTTTTTCTATAGTAGAAATATCTTGGTGGAATCTTTCACCGTGTTCATCACTAACGGCGCCCAGATTTTCAAGAAAGAAGTCTAAATGTAAATGTAGAATATGTATTTTTAATGGCATATTACACCCTAAAACCTTATACGTAGACAAAAGTTCCTCAACAATACTTTCATAGTCATTCGATCGGTGGCTTCTGAGAAAATTTTGAGTCACTTTCATAAAAGATTCCCAAGCAGATTTTTCCAAATCGCTTAGTTATTTTTAAAAATATGTCATCTTTCATTTATTGCCTGATTTGAAGACCAATAAATACACCTTATTTAATCTTTGTTTCGCTCAGTTTAGAGATTTTTTCTTTTAAGTATAAAAAACCATCACAAGCCTTAATCATAGCTTTAACAAAAAAAATCATGAGAGTTTTATGTGCAAATATATTATTCGGCTGCACTAAAGGGGGATTTTTTTATATTTGTTTGTCCTGGGGTAAGGAATTTCCGTTTAGGCCAGTCTTTCTTAACATAATGTTTTTTTCGGTCTCTGTTGTCCCGCTCACAAACACACCAAAATTTTTTTGTGTATTCTAGTTGTAATCCTAATATTAGGGCAATTACCTTCAAATCTCCACAAACTTTCCAGTTGTGTTCGTTATGTTGAATCTTTTCCAAGATAAAATAATAGATAGATTTAATAGTTTCACAAGATACTTTTATATTACAAGCCTCGCCCAGTGGTACATAGTGGTATAAAGTATGTATAATATAGTGGCTGGAACACGAAAACAAGACCTGATGGAATCAAAGTAAATATAGTTTTTATATGAGGGTAGGTAGGTAATTCAATATTAGTAAGCACCTTTCTTGTTACAAATTTTTGTTGACCAGTGTAATCTGCCTACTCGTTTTAGGGATCGCAACACTGACCTCCAATACTATGTAAGTACGCTGGACAAATTATAGGCCGTGACGTGACATATGGAGGCAATTTGATTTTCGCCATTTTGGCGCTTACGGCAGCTGTGAGAGGGAAAGGAACTAATGAAAGGATGGAACGGTAAGATAGAATATATCGATAAAAGCTTTTACTTAAAGGAATGGATCATATTACTCTTAATGCATAAATCATGGCTAATGTCCAAACTAATTCAAATGATCGCTAATACTATGACTAACCAAGGATTGAGTAATCGTAGGATAAGCCGAAGCCGGGAAATGTGGGTAGTTTATGTATAGCTGCTAGCTAGATCAAACAATAAATAGGGAACGTTTTTTTTAATAAATATGAAACTTCAACTTACG
Source organism: Bedellia somnulentella (assembly GCA_963576735.1). Lineage (NCBI taxonomy): Eukaryota > Metazoa > Arthropoda > Insecta > Lepidoptera > Bedelliidae > Bedellia > Bedellia somnulentella. The sequence goes on along the minus strand of OY755173.1, from coordinate 10,211,153 downwards.
TTAGAACGTAATGAGCTGCTATCCGTTTCACTTTGCCGTGACAATACAAATAATAGATAAGGTGAGGTATTTATAGAAAATAAACATAATTTTATTATTTATTATATTAAGTACAAACAAAATAAAGTTTTTCATTTTCTCAAAGAGCATGCTTATGCTTAATAAAACAGACGTCAGTGAAGTGTTTTGAGATTATGTAATCATATTCTTTTGGACGTGAACTCGACTTATTAATATTTTTCAGCCATAATTCCAAAGTTAGAAACCTGTAAATTACAAGATTATCTATGTTTAACAATATGTCTATAGGCACTACACGGTCTGCATAGGAAAATTTTATCGAAACTGAATTTCACAGAATGATCACAGCACTATTCAATATTTTTTTAATATAAAAACATACATACATATATATACTCACGGCTATAAATCCCTTAACGAGGTAGCCAGAGCTTTGGAATGCGATATTCCTCAGCCACTTTTGGAAGTTGATTGGGAAAAAGATGGTAATAACAAATGATTTTGGTGACGGGTCTCCAACCACATCGCCCGAAAATCACTTAAAAAGCCCCTATACCCTTAGTCGCCTCTTACGATCACCCACGGTTAGGAATAGGGTATTGTTATTCTAAGCCGACACTACACGGCCCTAGGTTTATAATCTAGGTATAAAATCATCCTACGACATTATATAATAAGTTACATCAGGAAAGGCTTTTGAACCATCGATATTTAAACTTATTTTAGCAGAAAGTACTAGAAATAGAAAAACAAGCGTTGTTGCAAATGGATAACCGTCACCTAGTGAGTCCCATATCCGTAAGTCAACTAAAACAATCACCAGAAGAAATGGTAATTTAATTCTAACTGTTCATTTGTGTGCTAAGCTAAGCCTAGACATGTGCGATAAACTAAAACTGTTAAAGTCATGCACAGTTCGTAAAATAAACCTTGTTGGAGTAAAAGTATAAAGACAGCGTTTTTTAATCAAGCCTAGAGCTTTTGTAAGAACTCGTTCTACCATTGTGAATCCCGGGACCATTGTTTTAGGTGGAAACTAGTGCGCTTCGTATATTCTTTTAGCAGTCTTCATTTCAGCATGTTATCTCTGGCTAGCCGTAATGAATCGCTGAACATTCACTTTAAGTAATGAGAAAGGCTGGGCGAAAAAGATTTCAGGCTTCGTCTTTATGTGACGTCATCGAATCGATACCTGCGCCAGACTCAACCACTGAATTGTTTGCTTTAGGAGTTTCAGCACCGATCATACCTTTTGTGTCAGCTTAGAGCATCAGTACACCATTTCTTAACATAGGTGTTGTACGAAGATAGACGGATTTTTAAATGATTGATGACCAATCTATTTTATTAACAGCCGTGAGTGTGATATTTTTATATTTTTAAATAAGAGGTAAGATTTGTGTGGTTAGTCTGTAAAAAAAACTTTCATCTCTAGAAATCTGCAAACTTCCGAAGAAACATGGGCTATATAGCATCTAGCTAAGTTCCATAAGGGATGAGCAGTGACGGGAGAAACTTAAGATGTTTGAAAAATTATATTATCCGTGCAAATATGATTCAACGTAGGTAGTAGAGTATTATTAATAAAAGAGGCGGAGGAAAGAAGAAATCAGAAAAATTAAATGTCGTAAAAAATATAATAATAATAATTCTAAATTAAATAGGAAATAGTATTAAAACATTTGACAAATGAATTATTTCAATTAAACGTGTTAATATTGTAAGTAAACCAAAATGTTAAGATCATTTACCATAAAAATACCATATCTAGTGAAATAATCTGAACTATTTGATTTCGTATTTTATTCGTGCAAACTGCTGGTGCTAATGGTTTTGCAAGATGTCATTTTGTCAAAAACGAGTGTATGAAATTATTCATGCATGAAAAAAATGCTAGAGGATCGCCGAGATCTATCAAAAATGCGCTCGATATTCTAATACGTATAAACTGGTAATACTATACTGAAATCTGAAATTTATAAACGTGTGTTCCATCTATTTGCAAAGAGAAAAAGAGAGGGCCTTGCCCCTAAATTTGATTTGAAGTAATCAGCGACGATTCTAAACTGTATTATGTAGATTAAATGACTATATATTCAATAAAAACACAACGTAAGAATGCTTAAAATACTCCAACACCCTGATGTAACTAAATATAACAATAATATTAATGTGGTTTTCTTTTCGAACCATTGAAACGGCATTATTCTTCTGAACAGATAAAAACAATACAAACGTGAAATCGTTCCACGAAATCTAGATTGTAATATTCCCTAGTGAATCTGTGGGTATTAATCAAATCGAAAATCTACTACAACTATTAGTTAAAGCTTTTCTTAGAAACACTAGTACGATTACGTTTCTCAAGTAACAAACTCTTAAATACTTAAAGTCATAATGATTACAGACCCTCTTTACTTCAAATGTAGGTCGAGTCTTTTAAGAAAAGTTTGTGAGGAGCCGCGTAATTGCTATACTAAATTTCAAACTGCAAACTCTTTTCATTAAAAACTTATTTTGTGTATTCGAGTTAAGGAAAATGTACCGAACTTGAGACCCGCGACAGATGCGATAGTTTCTTCAATGCTATTCTATAAAACTTTTCAATTTTAGCCATGTCTTTGTTTCCACGAGAGGATTAAACTTCGACTCGCTAGAACTCACATAACACAAAAAGACCAAAATACGAAAAGTATTTAATACTTTGCTAAACTTTTGTTTTCAAAATGGCCTCGCTGAACGTAACAACTTTATTTTCTTTTTATTTTCCACGAAGTTCACGACAATTCAGTAGTGAAAAAGAACATTTCTTTGTTAATTTTACGATAAAATAGGTTAAGATTTTTTATTTAATTGAACATGCACTTAATACAATGATATGGGGAATAACTAGTAAAGTATTTATGTTCTGAAGAACGAGCTAGGTTATTTGCAATGTGTAGTTTTGTCGATTAGGGTTGGAGCAAGGGTGGTGGGGGTGGTTCAAGGCAGTGCGGGTCGACGGTGAAGGGAAGGGTAACCGCACAAATATTTAGTTCACTGGCCGCTATTGCGAAATATTTTCCGAAATAAATACCCTTCAGCAGTATGAATTTCATTTCACTGGGCAAGTAACCCGTCCATCATTTAGGAGCAGATTGAAATATTTCAACTGATGTTGAGCCATAGAAAAAGTAGACACGCAAAAGGCGAACTTGTTAAGTGTTTTTAGGACGCAGTAATTACTTCCAGAGTATAAGTAATATATGTAAAGGCGATAGTGGCGTGTTGTGCTAGTCAATTTGTGATCGAGATCCAATATCGCGAAGGCTGAACCATTCCTCACTTTTTGTCTCCCTCGCCACTTGGCGCGGGGCCAAAATCTCTGGTTCCGACAATTTATCGAGCCTGTATATTTCCACTTGCAAATCCACTTTCGCTTTTTCAGGTCAGACACGCCAATACTGTGATGATTTCATGGTTTAACTGCGAGGTGCGGAAAATATTTATTAATGTGGCATCTATACTTATAATAAATCTGTAGAGAGGTCAATTCTGTACATGAAATATATTTTCAAAATAACCATCAGGTGGTGATTAGGGATCGATACTGATGCCAAAAATGCAATCAGTAAAATTTTTGTCTGTCTGTCTGTCTGTCTGTCTGTCTGTCTGTCTGTCTGTCTGTCTGTCGGTTTGTATGTTCCTTATGGAAACAAAAACTACTCGACGGATTTTAACGAAACTTGGTACAATTATTCTTCATACACCTGCGCAGGTTTTTGTATACTTTCCAGCAGAGTAGTAAAGGGGAATTTTGGGAAATTTTGGGAAAACGGGAGAAGTTACTCCATTTTTTAAGCTTCCGTCGCGTGTGCAGCCTCAATGGTTAAACTAACATAGAAATCATGTGTGATGGAAATATTCTTCATAAAATTATCTAAAAAAAAATCCTCAACAGTTTATGTCTATCTTTTACGGTTGACTCACAATAACACGTGTAATTCCTGATAGCTTAGCAGTTCGGAGTTTACTCTTACGTTTGTAAACCTCTCACTCATCCCAAATTTAAAAAAGGTAACATTATTACCTATTCAATAAAAAAAGAATCATAGAAATCGGTAGACAAACACGGTGAGGGAAAACATCGTGAGGAAACCCACATGACTGAGATGTACTTAGTCATGTGACAGTGTATTCGTACAAAACGGCGATAGGCCTGCCCCCTATCACGTGAGTACACTGTCCATGCAAAACGTGGGTACTCTGAACACCAGGTGACAAAGTCACGTGATGTTCAGAAGTATTAGTACCTCTGCCAACCCCTTCGGGGATATTCGGCGTGAACGTTTGTGTTATGTTACAAACACCGAAATTATACATAAAATAAGCCATCGCGCCCGTGATCAAAACCAAATCTTTACTAATTTTAGATGGCGCCAGTAGTTGCATCCTACATCACGTAATGATTTATTTTTTAGATTGTTATAAATACTTCATAGCGTTTTATTCCAAAATTTGCTATTAAACGGAAATACTGAACCGTTCATCAAAGCGCATTTAAAATCACCAAACTACACTGTTTAGAGAGTGCTATAAATTTAATAAATTGAAAACATTGCGCTGAATTTCACAATGGTTGAGCAGTGACTGAAGAAAGAAACCTCAGATATTTAAAAAAACACCGCTACCCGTGCGAAGCTGGGACGATCCACTAGTTTATTAATAATTTTAGAAGAAAATATATTTTAATCTCAGAATCACTTTAGTTTATACTAATAGCTTGTAATAGTCAAAATGATTCAATTAAACAGAAGTTCAATCAAATAAGAAATAACTAAGTAGTAGTGAGCAATATAAGTCTGTTGTTTGCGTATCCCTCAAAGATCTGGTCCATTCCAAAATAATGTAATGTGTCAACTTATATACTTTTTTATAATATATATATATATATATATTAGGAAATTGCAATAACCTATTTATTTTTCTAAAACACACCATTATATCACATCTTAAAAAAAATTAGATTTTCTAGTAATAACATTCTTCTTCCACGTATTTTTACAAAATATACATGTCAATGTACGGTACATGTTACACCAATTATCCTTTTTTTACTGTCTGTGTATCTGTTTGTTACTGGTCAATCTCTGAGGCAGCTGCACTGTCATCGAGAGGATTTTCACTCGCAGATAGCTGATGTAGTGAAGAGTAACCTAGGCCAATTTTTTTAATCTTAATACACAAGCGAAGCCATAGCGAATAATAGGTTACATGTATGTGCCCACTACAGCGCAGCCGGGCAGTTTCATAATGTAATGCTTACAAGGATTAGCTTTCCAAATTCTGCCAAAAGGATCCTAATTCTAAGCCCACGTCATTTCGTCTGTCTGTAAGTTGTAATTAGGTTTGGTCTTGATGAGATCTTGGGCTTGACTGTAGGTTAGTTGCTGATTTGAAATCTACTTATTTATATTATTAGCTTAAAGAGGTTTCAAAGCGTTAGTTTTGGGATGAGGTTTAGTAATTGTTTTGTACAAAATTCGGTTTTAGTTAATCGAGAAATATTATATTTGCATGGAAATATTTATCTTTGGTTATTTAATAATAGTGCAAATCTCTGCTAGTTCCGATAAGTCCCAAGAATACGTTATTGCAGATATACGAGTATATTCTTTGACGCATGCAAGGTATATTTTTTTGCCAATGTACCATGGTCGATAGAAGCTGATATAATTAACTTAAATGGAAAGTTATCACCAAAACTTAGCGTTGACTAGTTACTAAACTATCAGCAATTGTGGTTTTGCATATTTTTTATGATCATTATTAAATGATCCAAACCTATAAAACAATGAAACGATCAAACCCGTCACTAACAACCTACATTTTACTATCTTTGTCCCACTCAACTTACAAACATGGTTTAGGAATTTCTCATTCTAAAGCTCTGATTACCCCTCTAGGGATGTTAGCCTTGAGTTTGTAAGTACGCATTCTATCAACCGAGCCTACTTATTTTCATACTATCATTTTTTTATATAATTTTGGAACATGTTTAAAATTATACTCGTAAATCACAACGATATTTCATCGAATAATAATATTTGTGTACCACTATATAAGCAAACTACTAAGAGGCAAAACCTACCCTAATAATAAGAGTAGGTATCGAACTTTTGCCTACCAGCCGAGCCTTAAGAAAACAATGTGTCTTAATAATAATTAAGGATAGGTAATCGTAGTTGGTTATAAAAAGGCAGTTTACTACAATACAAGCGCCTCGTAACGTTATGTTTCTGTTGTAAAGGAAACTCATAACGCGAACCTCTGACAGCTTGCAATTAATAAAGAATTTATGGCACAAAATATGAGGTTTTCTGAAAACAGCTGTGCCAAATGAGCCATAAGCTATACTCTACAGCTACTGCCAAAATTGGCCACTGTTGACTCATAAGTCTTAGAAATGAAATGTCTTTACATGTTTAGAACTACTAAACATGTACTAAACATACTACCTTTTGCCCTTTTGGCTTCTGAGCCTAAGCTCGTTCAATAAACTAAAAATTTCTTAGGCATTTTTCGAAAGTTAAATGCGAAATGTCTGTAAAATGCGCAAAATGATTATATAATCTGTTTGTATTACTGTAAACACGACGTGATAGCTCAATGGGTAGAACACCGGTTAACGTGCAAGCGAATAGTGTTCAAATCCCGGGTTGGACCTACACCAATTTGTCTTTTCTAAAGACATATGTGTAGTTAATTTATTATGGTTGTTAACGGTGAGGGAAAACATCGTGAGGAAAACCACATGGCTGAGTTGCACTTAGTCATGCGACAGTGTATTCGTACAAAACGGCGATAGGCCTGCCCCCTATCACGTGAGTACTCTGTCCATGCAAAACGTGGGTACTCTGAACACCAGGTGACGAAGACACATGATGTTCAGAAGTATTAGTACCTCTGCCAACCCCTTCGGGGATATTTGGCGTGAACGTTTATGTTTATGTTTTACTGTTATGTTTGTAGTTTTAATTTGGTTTTATAGCTGCATAAATTTTAACAGCAAATTATTGTGATTCAAATGTTTTAGATTTCTCCTTCCCTTTTTCTTTCCGTGGGTTCAGTAAGAGGCGACTTAGGCAAATTCAAGGCAATGTGGCTGGAGACCATCGACAAAAATAATTTATTTTCCCATCTTTTTCCTTCTAAACTTTTAACAGTGGCTGAGAAGTTTCCAATTCTGAAGCACCACTCTTTTATTGGGATTAATAGCATTGATTATATACATGAATGTAATTCTAAACCCATTATCCCCTACATGATAAACATAAAATCAGATAGATCATTTCAGTACGAGTAAGTAATCGTAAATAAACCTTGTCAAACCGTTCAACTCCTCAGTGACCCCTGATTGGTAAAACAGTCGTGAATTTATTCGCCTATAGCTATATACAGCAAGTTTGAGGGCAAGGAGGTGTTACGAAACCAGGCCTGCATAGAATCATTAATATCCTCGGCAAAGCGAGCTATATCGATTTTTCGAACGCAAACGTATTCGTGACCCTCCTCTGTTATAAATAAAAATCAGATAGGTACTCGCTTTGAGAGTTGAAAGATACAATGAAAGTAATGAAGCCTTTTTCAAAGAGAATACGGAATGAAACCACCGTTCTTATTTATAAGGTTAAATCAGGCTTGGTTATAGACAGACTTTTATGGAAATGGTATGACTATTATTTAGTAAGTAACTAGTAAGCATATATTAGCTACTATTCATAAATTCACAATATTTATTTATTGCACTTCAAAATTTTAACGCAAAATTAAAATTTTTAGTTAGAAAGACAAAATCTTGAAAATAAGAATTGAAAATCTAGTGAAAAACCTTTGTTCAAAAATCATAAAATCTGTAGTTTTTGAGGAATATCACAGTTATAAATACTGCAAAAGATTTTTACTAATTTTGATTTTCACATTAATTCATGTAAATTTTAGATATGCATGTAACCATCGACACTTTTAAGCATTCCAGAAAATTACAAGCATCTTTCTATATTATTGCACCTTATAATGAATCTTACCATCAATCAATCAACCCTTTTAAGGCTCTAAGCCTTTAAAGCTTTGTGGTGCCTAAGCTTCCAAAGGCTCAAAGCTAAAATTTAATAGGTACTACACTAAGGCGATATGAGGAAAATAAAACTACCCGTGCGAAGTTGGGGCGGTCCACTAGTCACGATATGTTAAGATGACATGGTAAATTGATACTTATATAACTTCCATCTTGACAACATAATCATATTGTTAAAGATATAAACATGATACTCGTAGATAAATGCTTACAAGTGGGTGATTGACAGGTTTTATTTGATATAAATTGTATGTATTTATAAATATAATAATATTGCATGCGTTTATTTTAATATACGAGCTACCAACAAATCGCCACGAAGTGACTGCCAGGAACTTTTTCAGACAAAAGAAGAAAGCAAGTAAAGTATATTACACAATAAAACTATTGGGATGTTTATTTTTGGATAAGACTAGCACGAACCTATTTCTTCCCGTGGCTGTCGTAGTACAAGGCGAGTAAGGGTTATGGAGCTTTCATCCTTCATTAACAATTATCCTTTATTTTATAATGTTTTCCCCACTCAACTTCTAAAGTGATTGAGACGAGACTATTTTTCAATTTCAAAATTCTCCTGACTCCATATTTATGCCGTGAGTATTTATTTATTGGAGGCGAGTATATACCCTTTGTAGAGTGAGTGAGTTTTGTCCTAGTTTAGTAGTAGTAGTTTTTTTGCTAATGTTGTATTATTACAATCCAATATTTTCTTCTTCTTAATATGACCCAAAATCTATAACTTAAAAGTTGATATAAAAAATATACTTCGAATCGAGAACTTTGATAATCCAAATTATCCGGATATTGCGATGAATTTCAAAATACGTATTTATTAACGTTCCGGATTTTACAATCTCTATAACACTTCAACTCTTTAACAGTAGCAGTATTAATCAAATATTCAATATTGGTTAGTAATAATATCCTCATATCGTATTTCCCAATACAGTTGAAATATGAAATGAGTTCTACGAAACCCGTGTAACTTTGGAGCAGTTATAGAATGCAGCTGTCAAACCGTCATGCTGTTACTTGGCACTGGCGGAAACTTTGTTCGATATTATGAATCTCGGGCCACGGACGTCCGTAAAAATACTTTCGGACTTTCGACGAGACATCACAAAGAGTCCGAAATAAATCGTAATGGAGTTTTGGTGTAAGAGAAATGGCTTCCTGTGAATCGGAATTATATTTGGTTGTTTTTTTTCGCGTATAGTTTATATTTTATAGTTCCATCAATTTTTTGTAAAAATGATTTCTCTTGAGACCACATTCTTATGACAATAATAAATTACATACATGCATACATATACTCACGCCATTAGTTCCCATTGGGGTAGGCAAAGACGTACGACAAACAATAATAAAATACCAACTGAAATTCATCTTCTATACTTATAATAAATCTGTAGAGAGGTCAATTCTGTACGTGAAATATATTTTCAAAATAACCATCAGGTGGTGATTAGGGATCGATACTGATGCCAAAAATGCAATCAGTAAAATTTTTGTCTGTCTGTCTGTCTGTCTGTCTGTCTGTCTGTCTGTCTGTCGGTTTGTATGTTCCTTATGGAAACAAAAACTACTCGACGGATTTTAACGAAATTTGGTACAATTATTCTTCATACACCTGCGCAGGTTTTTGTATACTTTCCAGCAGAGTAGTAAAGGGGAATTTTGGGAAATTTTGGGAAAACGGGAGAAGTTACTCCATTTTTTAAGCTTCCGTCGCGTGTGCAGCCTCAATGGTTAAACTTACATAGAAATCATGTGTGACGGAAATATTCTTCATAAAATTATCTAAAAAAAAATTCTCAACAGTTTATGTCTATCTTTTACGGCTGACTCACAATAACACGTGTAATTCCTGATAGCTTAGCAGTTCGGAACATTTTTATTATATTTGTTTACTCTTACGTTTGTAAACCTCTCACTCATCCCTAATTTAAAAAAGGTAACATTATTACCTATTCAATAAAAAAAAAATCATAGAAATCGGTAGACAAACACCGAAATTGTACATAAAATAAGCCACCGCGCCCGTGATCAAAACCAAATCTTTACTAATTTACATATAACATACTAGATGGCGCCAGTAGTTGCATCCTACATCACATAATGAAATGATTTATTTTTTAGATTGTTATAAATACTTCATAGCGTTTTATTTAAAAATTTGATATTAAACGGAAATACTGAACCGTTCATCAAAGCGCATTTAAAATCACCAAACTACACTGTTTAGGGAGTGCTATACATTTAATAAATTGAAAACATTGTGCTGAATTTCACAGTGCTTGAGCAGTGACTGAAGAAAGAAACCTCAGATATTTAAAAAAACAACGCTACCCGTGCGAAGCTGGGACGATCCACTAGTTATGAATATTCTATTTTACATAACCATGTCACACTTTCTCCACATACCCCGTATTTCCACTTTTCTTTTGTCGACCGACTTCAAAAAAGAAGGTTCTCAGTTCGATTGTGGGTTTTTTTGTATGTATATTACGCGATTTCTCCGTCAATGGCCAATCAATTTAAAAAGTGTTTTTCTTTCTCTATTGGTTATGCTTCTAGAGTGGTCCCATTCAATTTTTATAAGGTTTGATAGCTTATAGTCCTAACAATGGGTAGGTTTACGTAACTGTGATCTTTTACACAAAGACTGATCCCACGAAGCACAAAAACCATTACGCTCAAAATGAATCAAAACTTAGTCGCTAAACTTTTCTTTTTCAAATTATTTGCAGAGTTAAACGGAAATCTCGCTCCGAAACTAAAATCGTAATATTTTTGGCTGGCTTCACTGCCAAAACTGGGATAAAATTATAGAAAAGCTCCTAGTTCAGACCTTGATCTGTTTAGGGTTTGTGCACAGGTTTTAGTCTCGGTCATCTTAAGTGTCTCAACAGGCTTCTATTACTACAAGCATTAGTTATAGGTACTTAGTCATTGGTGATTTAATTATAACATAAAATACAAATCTCTGTATGCTTGGATCCATGATAAAACGTTCATACTAATACTGTACTACCGTGCGTAGTCTGGTGGGGGACATTTACATCTATACTATACAATAATAAGACTGCACCGAGGTCAAAGCTGTACATTGAAGAAAAAAAATTAAAAATCGGTGGAATATGTTTAATTTTCGATACTAAAGCCAAATTTGCGCTTTTTGAAAAAAATGTCTGTGTGTCTGTCTGTCTGTCTGTCTGTATGTCCGGTCATCACGTTAACTCTACCAGACGGATTTTGATCAAATTTGGTATGTATGTAGCTTATACACCTGGCCAACATATAGGATATCATTTATCCCGGATTTCGCAAGGGTTCCTACAGGAACATAAAAAAAAACGTAACTTTTATATGGCTCCCCGTATTTACACGATTCATTTTTTCATCGAACGACTTTATCAGACTCCTCATTAATAGTCTTTTTGGAAAAGGTCTTTAGTCTTTCATTAACAAGGGTTTCATCCATTTTCATCAAAATAAACGTTCATTTAATTGTTTGTCAATAGTATGACTGCTAGATATATAGCTTACCAAAATTTTTAAGTCAACACTAACGTCTTCGTGGCGTAGCGGTATATCATTCAGTTAATACTTATTGAACGGAAGACCCAGGTTCGAATCTCGGGCACAGCAATCTTTTTGCGATTTTTTTTTTGCTTTTGTGTTAGCTTAGAATAATAAGAAGCACTATTCCTTCTCTTTCACATTCAACTATGCGAATATAAATATATGTCGCAGGAAAATCGTCAAACTCGTTAACTTATTAGTTTCCTAGGAAACTTGTAAGTTAACGGAAATCCGTCAAACAGCATGCGAATTTACATCTTACCTGGTCGTTTTTAGGAAACTTGTAAAATGACGTACTAGCCTCAGGAAACTTCTAAGTGGGGATCATTTTTGACAAGTTTCCGAGTTTAAAGTCATTTATTTTAGGAACCTTACAAGTTTCCTGAATCCCGCTAGGAAAGTTGTCAATGCAGCGCTGAAAGCGCTGACGGCGCGAAGGTAGGGATGTTACTCCATGCGCATTGGCCGGCGGCGGTCACGTGACGTGAGGCATTCGCGCGTCTTATCAACTCGCCAACATTTACTTGCTTTACTGATGCTAATCTATAAATTTGCTATTATAACTAAATTTTTGTTCTTTTATTATTAAAAATTAATAATCATTGCTTATCTATTAATTTACTATTATTTGCTGTCACTGACTAAAATTAAAATGATTTAAGAGTATTTAAAAAATATATATGTTTGAGTATGTATCGTGCGTGACACTTTATAGTTATATATCAGCTATTGTAAAAATCCGTTATCGTAATCAATTATTCGTAGTTTTTGTTTATTATTACACAAGACTAACCCTTAAGCTGTCTAGTGTTGGCTTAGAATACCACTACCCCATTTCTTCCGGTGGGTGTACGTAAGAGGCGACCAACGGTATTGGGGGCTTTTAAGGGATTTTTGGGCGATGCTGTTGGAGAGCCACCACCAACAACCTTTATTTCACCATCTTTTCCCCATGCAACTTCCAAAAGTGGCTGAGGATCATTCCTTAGCTCTGGCTACCCCTTCAAGACATTTATGGCCGTGATTATATGTATGTATGTATGTATTAAAATATTGTCATTACTTTACATACATGCTTGCTCTTTACTCAAATCACTTTTTAACCAATCAGCATAAGTAACTGGTTCTATTAACAATTTCACTAGCAGCCATTAGGAAGCTTACAAAGTTCCTAAATTAGAAATTCATAACTCGGAAACTTGTCAAACATGATCTCCATTTACAAGTTTCCTGAGGTGAGACCTTTATTTTACAAATTTCCTAAAAATTATCAGGTAAGATGTAAATTCGCATGCTGGTTTACGGATTTCCGTCAACTTACAAGTTTCCTAGGAAACTTATAAGATAACAAGTTTCACGATTTTCCTGCGACATATATAAATTAATATTCTGTTTAAGCCTCAGAATGCATAGTTAGTAAATAATAGCACATATCATAGCATAGCACAAAAAAGGGTAGCCACAGCTTCAGAGATAGTAATTCTTTATCCACTTTTGGAAGTTGAATGGGGAAAAGGTAGTCAAATGGGTCGCCAACTGCATCGCCCAATAATCACTTAAAAAGTCTCAATGTTCTTTATATCTATTACAACACCCACGGGAATATAAATATTAAAAAAAACAGAAGTTAAGATAGTGTTTTGGAAAGATTCGTTGACTAATATCAACCATAAATTTTCTTTTATGTTTGTCCCATTGAACTTCCAAAAGTGAAACTCTCGCTACATCTGCTGGTAAGTATATTTTATATGAGTATCAGGAAGACACCTCTTTTGGTCGGTAGACATTCAAAATACATACCATGCATAACACAAATAAGATGACACAATCTTTTCTACCACAATGGCAGCTAATGGCCTGAGTGTTAAGTATGACACAAAACATACCTTCCAACTCAATCTCAAATCTCTATTCTGAAGCTCTGGCTATTCCTTACATTTATCTTAGTATAATAGCCGTGAGTTGTATGTAAGACATACCTTGTCGAAGGCCATAGGTCGGTATCGAGGCACGTCGTCGAGATCCATGGCGCAGGCGGGGCGGGGCGGGAGGAGCGGGCGCGGGGGGACGCGCGCTGCTACCCGAGCTCCATCGGCGTCTGCCGCCGGGGCCGCATGCCGCTCGCGTGTGCGTTGCGCCCCCGACACCTATGAAGAACAGGATTAGAATGGTAACATGGATCGAAATGTGATTGCAGAGGAATCTTGTTTCAAAATGCATATTCCATAACTACTTTTGAAAGCTTAGTAGATAAAAAATTTAAAAATAAAAGAACGTGGGTGATGGCTCACTCACAACGTTAACTGTGGGAATATGATTAGAAATCTTGCCACGGATAAAATGAAGATTTTTATAACCTACATAAAATGTTATTATTATATTATGATAAATGACATGAGTAACTTGACATTGATATAAATTGGACCTTTTATTATATTTTGTATTTAAGTTGGAATTGGAATGGTTTGTTATTAATATTATTAGGTTTTTTTTTCTTTGATTCGGTTACTATTGTTTTAATTTTAGTTTCTTTAAAATTGGCATGAAATTTCATAAGGTAAATTGTTTAGGTATAGATTTGATTAATGTGTGTGTTTAATTTTAATAACATAATTTTAGATTTGTATATCAAGTGTCTTGACGGAACATGTACTATAATTACTTTTAAGATCTAATTTCATGTGCCATGCCAATAAATACAATTTCATTCATATAAAATTAACTAGAAAATAACTAGAGAGATATCTTTGTATTTCTATCATTGTCGTTTCGAATAGTCCTGATTTTGGCGCTGAGTATATGTATTTTAGTATATATATACGTCATAGAATATCACCATGTATAGACTTGGCAAAATATAAATCTTTGTTTTGGACGGACGAAAGTAAATAAATGTTTTTAGAGGTGTGAAAGAGGTACAGGAGGGCAATTCTCACACGGTAGATTTTATATCACTTTCGATATTTATCACTTTTGTGATATTTTGCGACCGATATTTGACTTGAGCTATTCTCACTCCATCCGATCGATATTTTTCTATTGAAAACCAGCCGATATGATGATATATATCAAAGGATGATATCGTGTGGTCACGATCAGACGATATGATGATATTTGAAGATGTCGTGCGAACGGTAGCCATTTTGTTTTCAAATTTTGTTTGAATACTTATAGATAGAAAACTAAAATGTAGGTAAATATATTAAATGGATCATAGATCAAATAGTCTTAGAAGTTGTAAATAATAACTACTTGGATCAACGTTAATTATATTATTAAAATATAAAAAATATATTATTTTTCCATAATAAAATTTCAAAAACTAAATTCGGTTGTCGGATGGTCCATTTGGGAATTCAGACTTTGCTAGTTTCCGGCAAAGTACACTTAAAGGAAAATTTAAACAAACCCAAACATAATGTAAATATTGACAAATTCAATATTATTTTTTTTAAGGTGGCTTCAATCGTGTTTGCCACAATTATTTCGCCAATGTCGAGTAAAAATATTGACAGATATGAAGACCTTTTCATATCTAAGATGACAGTTAAACTGACCTTTCGTTCAATTCATTCGCTTGGATCATTGATTTCGGTCTTCGTTCTTTAATGTCTAAGGAAAAATTACTACCGTGTGCGAGAATACAGTTTCAATCTATCAATAGAAATATATTTCACTTTGTGATATTTTTCACATGACATTGAACACTTGATATAATTTCTATGATAGTAATGATATCGAACTTGCGAGAATTGCCCTCCAGATAAAATTATCGCTGTTGATTTCACCGTTTTATTATCGAATCTATAAACGATACGTGACGGATTATGACGATCTCATTTCAACTGCACTAAATTGCCGCTACTAATATGCCGCTACTATCATGAATACAGCACAGCATACTTTAAGAATGTTATTATTTCTTCCTTACTTTCAGCGCGTGATGTGTGTGAATTTTTAGTAAAACAATGCGCCCATTTAAGAGGTTACAATCAGGATTGACAATTTTTATCAATGAACAAATGTATTATACTTATGACTGCTCATCTTTATTGGAGAATATTAAAATTAACGTACCTACTAGATTAGCTATTAGACATAATAAACCATTGGCGAGTTTGCGTGAAAGAACCAACTACCGTCAAAATTCGTTCTTTTTAAGAACTAGTAATAATCCCCACATGAGGTTTTCATGAACAAAAAGATTTAAACTAGTAAATTGTTCAATGAGCTGGTAAAGGAACACAAAGATCTGGACCTATTTTGCACAAAACCCGCAGAGATAAGGCGTATCTTAATAAATGACTTTTTTTAGTCCCAATGTGAGCGCAAAAGCTACTTCATAAAATTATTGTTAAACTTTTTAAGATATTTATTAGATTAGTTGATAAGTCTTCCCTATGTTCTTTATTTGCGAATACTTGTTATTGGCTTAGTCGATAACTGAATTTGTAAACACTTGTTGTATTATTTAGCTGTAAGTATTCCGAACTAATAAATAAATAAATAAAAAATAAATATAGGACACTAGCGGGGTTACTCAAATGTTCACACCGATTAACCCCGAAGACATCGCTAGACATTTAGTCAACTGGTGATCAGAGTACCCTCGTTTTGCTTAATCTGTGCATTCACAACAAGGGACAAGCTTATCGTTGTCTCTAATACGTTTATTTTAGCTTCTCGCAGAAAATGTATGTATGTTATCGACTCCTTTGGACTCGATTTTGACCCACTTTAAACGGACACATTTAATTAGAACTTTGTACACTTATCAATAATCAGCGACAATATAATAAACTTCAGGACTAAAAAGTGGACTAAAAAGACTATTATATACCTTCTAAAATTTAAAATAACGCTTTTGAAGCACTTCTAGCTAAAAAGTGAAAAATAATTAGTATTATAATATAAGCTACAAATGGTAATGAACAAAGAATCGCTTTGGGCGCAGAGAGCGCCCCACGTTTTTTCACAAAAATACAATTATTTTTAAAAATGTTGAATATATACACTGACACTAAGTGAAACTTAGCCATGTGAGTTTCCTCACTAAATTTTTCCACACCTTTAACATCCATATTATTCACACACATGACTTAAGAATAGACAGAAAAAATCTACACCTCTCTCCATACTCAGCTGTCACTGTTCTTAGATCCAGTTTACCCTATTTTTTTAAAATAATAATTGTGGGGACCAACAGGCTCACAATTAATATTTTATCGCATCATCATATAGATAAAATAATGAATTCGGCTTCAGCCCAACTTTATGTATGAGCTTAAAGAGGATACTGGACAAAACAGGGAACATTGGCCTATCCTACTAAATACTACAATAAATTCGGCCTACACAAGTTAATACAACAAGCAAACATCGGCATTTTTTCAAAACTGACCCTTATCTATTTAGACTAGTGTATAGATTTGATAAAAGACGATGACGAAGGCTATATGACGCTAGATTAGTATTTTCTTGCTTTATTTGCTTAAGTTTGTCATTTAGTCAGGGAATTATCCTTTTTATAAGCTGATACTTATTAAACGTCTAGTTTACAAAAAAATGACTACACACACCAATAGACCAAACCCAAGTAGCTAAAATACTACAAAATCAAAACGTAATAGATTTATTGATGAAATTTTATAGAGTTAGGATTTAAATTAAAGACAAACGCATTCTGATAAAACTAAAGTTTAAACTAGGTTTATATATTATCTTTAAAGATATGTAAAGCGAGTCATTTAATATAGTCTACGTAACTACTATTTGTAATTGTAACTCAAGTCCCGAAGTACCTCAACATAAACTTACTAACTATAGGTGAGCTGGCACTATCTTGGATGGAAATAGCATCTCGACAAGGTGAGCAGATTACACAGACGCTACGTCGTAATCCGTACTTGTAATGATGACGCAAACGTGACTGTCGCGGTGGGACCGACACTACACAGGGTGTTCAAAGAACGTAAATTAAGTTTTGGAAAGGTTTAAATGCGAAAGAGTAAATCGATGACGTCAAAAGTCGCTCTCGCTATGCATTTCTTAGTCAAAAGCAACATGGCACGTAATCTTGATAGCAACGCAATTGTCAACTGATGTAGCAAATTCACGTAAATACGTTATTATTATGTTCATTAGTTAGATTTACTATGTTATTTACTAATAGAGCTCGACAAACCAGGAGGAAGAGTATTTGAGAGTTATGCTAAATGTATATGATTTTGTGTATGTATATAATTATGATGTAGTTGCTGAAATAGTAGTTTAAACATAGGAATTATTGTTTATGCAGTTGCACTATGTTTGATTATTAGGGTGAAATTATATTGATACCGCGGAATAAATTGTACGGTAAAACATGTAAACTTGAGAGTTTATGCAATGCTATATTAAGCTTATTCTGGATTGTTACAATTAGATAAAGAAGCAGTTATTATATACATATTTCTCCAACAGTTAATGTTAACTTTGCCTGCCATTGCAGTCTATTAATTGTTAGTCAGTCATTCACAAGTCATAACTTAAAACATTACAAATTTCTTTTAATTTGAAATTTATCTTTTGATGTGCATTAAACATGTAAGAAATCATCAAATATTTGTAATTAGCATTAAACGCCCTTAATTTTTATATCCCACTTGGCAAATCCGCCATTAACTTTTCAAACAAAGTTGATGTACTCCGTGTCACTTGCGACATCATGTCGACTCAAAATATGTTTCAATATAATTCAAAATAATTTATTTTTGGTTGCTCAGGCTATACAGCAAGATATAGAAATCTACGCATATATACTTAGATACAATCGGAAAACATAACCCTTCTTTACAAGCAGTTGCGTATAAAAGTAATAAATTAATACAATTTTAAAATCTATTTCATTCCGAAACAACGTTCACGTTCTATTAGGAAAAGGTTAATTAAATTAATTGAATAATAAATCTTTTCAAATGTTAAACGAAGCTCGTGTTTAATAGACACGTATAAGACATAAAAATATGAATGTTCCTTTATTGAAGACACATCCTGTATAACCAATGATTAGTATTCACAACAAATATTTATTAGGCGATCATGATATGGTTATGAGTAATTGTTATACTGTTAGTAAACTATGGTTTGTATGTTATTTAGACAAACATGGGATTTCAATTGAGGCATTGAATATTAACTTGATTATATACCTTTAATAGCCATGCTGAAGAAATGACAAACTCATCGATTGATGTCATTCTATATTGTTCTGAAATGATAAAATTGTACGCTCTTGTTTACTGATTTAGTTTAATTTGTTGTTCTTGGTAATATTTAAATGAGCTGTTGGGGTTTTCACAACAAATGTATATGTAAACAAAGACCTGCATTTGATAAATAACTTACTAAGTATTGTTAATCAGTACAGTTAATATTTAGAATATGTATATGTTAGAACAGGAAAATAAGCACTGTTTTATTCAAGATATATCCGTCTGAGCATTAGCCTACGGTGGTATCATAGTACGTCACATCCATACTCCGTCCTATATAGGTATGTGACACGACGGTGAAATTGAGGATTCTCTCAGGTTTAATTAACTTTTATATACATTTTAATAGCATTTACTTCTTTTGTAAAAAGTTTAAAAGGTCAGCTAATATTAATTGAAAACCTTTTATACTAATATCACCCGTTATCTCAATCCAAACAGTAAATTTTTCATTTTTAAAAAGACAGTTTAAAAATATTACTTACCTAATAAATATAATAATTATTATTGTATTCCTTAAAACGGAGAACAGTTTATTGAAATTTCCATAAAATCTTTATTTACTTGTAATAAACTATAACTTGTGTTTCTATTTTTGTGATATATAACATTAAATGATGAGTAGATACGTCTCAACAGTGATAAATGAAATAGACGATTTTTCACGCTCGCTAAATTCTGACTAAGTCGTAAATTGTAGATTCACGAGGGAATTTGGGAGGCTTAAATAACTTTAGATAATAGAGATAAGTGTGCCGAGTAGACGGCAAGGCGAAGCTGGCTACTTTTACACCTCAAACGCTCAGCTGTCACGGTTAGAAAACCAACGACTCAAGTGCCTACTTTAAAATGTACGTCTCAAACGTTTCTGAGATGACTCTTCCGGTATGATTTTCAACATGTTTTAATTAAATCATTCGACATGAGTGACTACTAAACTTTACGGGAAGGTATGTTTTTCTGCAGTAGCAAATAATAATAAAGTTAAGATAACGTTTATGGTAAAAAGCAATAGCTAACCTGTGTTTAGAAATATTCATATAAATCAGTAGTATGATTTAAACGTGTGCTGTGTGTTGTGATTGGCTGGGAACGGTATTGGGTTCGATTCCCGGAGAAAACTTAAAAATTTAATTGATATCGGATATTGGAGAGTTGAATAACGTACGTATCAAAAAAAATAAGATCATTTCGTCTTTCGGAAGGTACGTTAGGCCGTCGCATTGGTTCCGGTAATTTTATAATCGGTCACATTCGGGATTCTGTCAAACCGCACTAGGTCACGGAGGTGGTGTAGGGCAAAATCACCCTATTCTATATTAAATCAGGGAAGGTTTGCGCCCCTCAGTTAGGACAGAATTTAAGCTTTTATTGAGGTTTACATTAATGTACCTTTTCATATGTGTAGTTTATTCATCAAAGTTTTTAACTTTTTGAGGAAAAATATCATTAAGAAACCCACGAGGTTGAGCAATAAAGTAATCATGTGACAGCATCATCAAAATATATTTGACCAGCATAAAAAAGCGCAAAAAAAATGAAAGAGAAAATATACATTTGGATTTTTCTTTACAACTAAGTTTTGAAAATGGAGGTTACCAAGTTGCTTTAGGAAATTAAGGCCATCTATATTTACTGATTCGTTCGGCCGTAAGTCATACTTTTATTACTTTAATAACTTAGTTCTAGAAATCAATTCAATAATTCAAATATTTGATCTAAATATGAACTCCGGGGTTCTAAATATGACCTCTTCTTCATCTGACTTTACCATGGGCTGGCTGGCTATATATATCTCTCTCACAAATTTACTGTCATCCATCCTTGCCTTTATATTTCAATTTATATATTTAAAAAAGGTAAATCGGTTAAGTTTTGGAGTGGGGATCAGGGGACTACGAAACGTTAATTATGTGTACTTTTATAATTGGAGTTTTCGGGCCAAGCTGCATTTGTCTCTACTAGGCTCTGCAGATAAAGACTTAGCAGGGAGACAGCAAAGCAATAGCCATCTTTATGTTTTTTTCAGTTTTGTCATTTCATTTTACTTTTATTGTTGTATGTACACATGTGATTGTTATGATAACATCAATAAAGTTTTTATCTATCTGTCAATAGCATTTACAAATTCCAAATTTTATATTCTCTTTACTGCAGTGCTTCCTCCCAAACCTTTAACAAAATTTAGACAGAAAGACTTAATTGACTATACTTTACCATCATCCATTACTGTTATTTAGGAAATTACAATTTAACTCTTTCATGTAGGTTTGGAAGAGCAATGAAGTATCGGCTTGGAACAGCATCATCCTATTTCTTTCCGCGGATGTAGTAAAAGGTGACTTACGCCCGATTTCTGAATATAGTATTCCAGCTGAGAACAACTTAAGTATCGTTCTGTCGCATTAAAATCTTAAAAACTGAATGAGACGAAACGATACTTAAGTCGTTCTCAGCTTAAATACTCTATTCAGAAATCGGGCGTTAATCTCATAAAATTAAGATAACTTCTTCATGTGCAAAGTAGGGCTAGACCGCTAGTTTTAAAATATTCTTAAAAACAATGCTCGGATGGACTATGGTCCTTGTACTATAAGGTGGTAATATATGGCTATTAAATTTGTACACGTACGTGACATAATGAAATATTACCTATTATCCTATTATTTTAAGAAAAGAAATATAAAAAAAACGAAATGGGCTGATATATCAAGTAAATTAATGCGAGTGGTGTTAAAGATTTGGCTTTTTTATTCATAATCATAATATTATGATTACTTATTTAGAATATATTTTTGTTTTTAATATAAGCAAAAATAAATTAAGGGAATAATAATTAATCTATTAAGTTTCTATATTCAGACGGATTAAACATACATACATATACTCACGCCATTAATTCCCATTGGGGTAGGCAGAGACTATCGATCACCACTTCGTACGATCCTGACAAGCCTCTCTAGCTTCGTTTACATCCATCAATCTTTTCATACATGCTCTTTTATTCTTCATACTTCGGACGCCAGCCTTTTTGAGCACACTCTCAATTTGGTCCAAGTGTGTTCTCCGTGGTCGTCCTCTACTAGCATTACCATCCACACTAGCTCTATAGATCCCTTTTACCAATTTTCTATCATCCATCCTCTCTATGTGCCCAAACCATCTCAACATTCCTTTTTCTATCTTTCTTACAATATCATCTTTCACACCACACTTTTCACGAATAACACTATTTCTCACTCGGTCACACAATCTAACATTACAAATTTTTCTGAGGGACCTCATCTCTACTGCATTCACTCTGCTCTCATGCTTCTTCTGCCACACCCAACATTCGCTTTGGCATTATCTCATTAAATATTATCGGCTTATCTTTAAACGCCTGCCAAATATGTTAAGAAAAAGAAATTTGTAAGCTAGCTTATATTTATTTTATTCCATATGCAACGTCCTGACCGCAATATAAGGTAAGTAACAAAACGTAAAAAGATGAAAGAATAAAAGACAAAAGTTCAATTAAATTTTATAGTTATGTAGTAAGTAATTATAATATTTGAAAAGAAATAAAGGGAAACGATTGTAATTTTAGATTGACAATTATATATTTTGATTTAAAGTTACATAATTGAATTACACTGAAGCAAATTTGATATCACTTTTTGGTAGGTATTATTGTTGATATTTTATGAAAACTATATTTGGTGAGCAAAACATCTATTTTGGGAAGCAGAAGCATATATAGACTCAACGTAAAATTAATCTGATGTGTTTATATTGATTTTGGAGTACAAAATTATTGAGTTTAGGGAGCTCTGTATAGAGTGGGCTAATTTTATATGGGGGTAATTAATATTATTTGAAATTTAGTTTCGGCGTATTAAAACCATTTTGGTGAGCATTTAAATAGTAGCCAATATTTTTATTTATATTATATTATTATTTAGGTTATGAATATACTGACCTAATATATGTTATACCAATGGAGATTAAATCTTTGGTACATTGTTTTTTTTTATGTCCTCACACTTTGATTTTCTCTGGATAGGCAGATATGTCAATTATGTAGTATCAGAAAAAGAACTCTCGTCTCCCTCATAAACACCATTATTCTAAACGTTTACCAACACATTTATTATCAATCGGAACAACCCCATTCCTAAATATTGCGAGTGTAAAATATATGAAATAACTGGCCAAGTACGAAATATGCCAACGCGTAGGTGTTCATTTAACGTCAGTCATTTCGCTTTCATTCAGCATTTCCGTAGTTATGACCTGTCAACATCAAATATTCAATTTAAGCTACATCCGAAATTGGAATCAGTGCTGGAATGGTAGGAGAGGTGCCGTCCCATTATAAATAATGGAGTACCAAATTGTTTGTGGGTCCCCAGCGAGTTGAGTTCATTTACCTTTATCGGCTTTCGTAGTGTGCTTCGCATGAGTCCAACAATTAACACCTATTAACCACATAACCTTTGCAGACTAGAATAAATTCGAATATTTCTGCAAGAGTTTCGTATTGTTTAAATGTTGTGGAGTCATACAACTAAGAATATTACAATATTTTTATAAGTTCCTGATGGGCGTACATTTCCTATCACTAGTCATCTTCATGTAGTTAACCACTCTACTCAAACTCAAACCTTTTTATGACTTTAGAAGAGACTAATTGGTTAAGGCCCTACCCGGGTTTTGAACCTACGCCTGTCTTTATTATTGGCGGTGTTCTACCCGCTGCGTTATTATTTTTCTCTTTAAAATACGTATAATTTTGCGGGATACATACATACATATACTCATACATACATACATATACTCATACATACATACATATACTCACGGCTATAAATCCCTAGAAGGGGTAGCCAGTGCAAAGGAATTGGAAATTCCTCAGCCACTTTTGGAAGTAGCGTGGGGAAAAGATGGTAAAATAAAGGTTGTTGGCAATGGGTCTCCAACCGCATCGCCCAAATATCCCTTAAAAGGCCCAATACCTTTTAGTCGCCTCTTACGTACACCCACCGGAAGAAATGGGGAAGTGCTATTCTAAGCCGACACTACACAGCTAATTTGTGGGATATCCTACTCCAAAGTTCCCGCAACCCTTTATTTCAAACGAAACATAGAGTAAGTATAAATAAATTAGGAATGAGCTGAAGAAATAGGCTTCCAAAGAAAAGTGGAATTAAAAGGCATCTGTAAAAAATATAAATTAAAACGAAATTCGAGAGGTTTGCCGGAATCGTAAAACATACATACTATCTGGCAACCCCAATTGGAACGAATGGCGTGGGTATATTACTAAATAAATGTGTTTAAAAAATAATTCCTACGGATATTAAGAATTTATTTGATAATATATTATCATTATCTTACGAAACAATTCAGGGACAGTAGTTGATGATCCTTTTATAAAGCTATGATATATATTTAATTAAAATATAATATACATACATACATATACTCATGGCTATGAATCCCTTGAAGGGGTAGCCAGAGCTAGGGAATCAGAAATTCCTCAGCCACTTCTGGAAGTTGCGTGGGGAAAAGATAGTTGTATAAAGGTTGTTTGTCTCCAACCGCATCGCCCAAAAATCCCTTAAAAGCCACAATACCGTTAGTCGCCTCTTACGTACACCCACCGGAAGAAATGGGGTAGTGTTATTCTAAGCCGACACTACACGGCAACAAATAAAATATAATATACTTGGGCGGAAATTTGGCTCTTCAAGCACAGCGATTGATTCACCCTATATACTATATAACTCTGAGGCTATACATGGAGCCTATTTGATAGAAGGCACCACCACCACAGATATAACAATAACTTACAAAATTAATTAGTCCAAAACCTCTGTTATTATACCCCCAGGATTCAATCCCCAAGACTTCCGGGTCGCGAGCTAAACGCTCCAAAATTACGGACCAGGGCAGGATCCTTGATTGTTGATGATTTGCAAAACAAATTCAATGATAACGTATATGATGAGACATGTTCAATCATAAAAATACAAAGAGACGGTCTCATCAAATTAGAGACTAACACCCGATTTCTGAATTGAGTATTCCAGCTGAGAACAACTTAAGTATCGTTCTGTCGCATTGAAATCTTAACAACTGAATGAGACAAAACGATACTTAAGTCGTTCTCAGCTTGAATACTCAATTCAGAAATCGGGCGTTAGCCGACTCAACATTTTATCAGACATATGCATAATGCGTTCCAAAATATATCATTTATATATACCTTCTAACTATTTATTATCACGGCTTGTAACTATATTTTTGAATCATACAAATGGTGTATATTTTTCCAATTATGTTTCTCAAAAGCAATAATACTTCTTGGAAATAATAATTAAGAAAACTTAAGCAGTAAACTGTCTACATATAATATACAGCAATATTCCCAAGGATTAGCGTCAGTTTTCAAGAGGTTATAAATTATTGGAGAGCACAATGAGTTATACTGATCATGAATAACAGTGCCCTAACTAAATAATTCCGTGATAGAAGCAGATATTAGAAAGATCATAATATTGGCAACAGCGTACAAAAACGAGCGTTTGTTTATAATGCGCTTTTTGGCTCGGTCGCAATATACGATAAACACGTTTGTAAGATCAAACAGCTCGCGAGTACTCCACGGGCATTCCCAAACCTATCGTAAACATCAACGGGCCATGGTCATTGCCGTCTCTATCATCAAACTACTCAGCCACGCGAAAAACGGCGTCATTTAACTTCTTACGTTTAAACCTAATACACCGATAAAACTCCACAACTAGCAACTTTGGAAAGAGAATTGACTTACTATTACTATGACTAAAATAAAAAGCATTAGCAAAAGCGCGAGTTAAATAAAAAACTGAGATGACGACCGAAGACATACAATGAATGGCATAAGGTGGAGAAGCAGGTTACCTATGTATCGTCATGAACAGTGAAGAAGAATTTCTCACGGCGGCTCTCTGGCCGCTGGCGAACTGAACGCTACGCTAGGATGGATGAGAGCGCTAGTGCGGGGCCGGCGGGTGTAGCGTACTTTACCTAGCGGCGGCGAGGACGTCGTATCGAGCTGTGGGCGGCGCGGCGGGTAAAGCGGCGTCAACGCGGCCGAGACGCGGCCATGGCGGCGGCGACTCGCGCACTGCCGCGGCCCGCGACCCGCACCGCTCGACACCCGCGCGCCCGCCTGGGCCCACGCATGCGCACCGCTCCACACCCATCCCTTCGCCTTTGTCCACCACCACTAACCACCCATCGCGAAAATTGATCAGCCAGATCCTCGATTGCAATGAAATTTATGACAAGTTCTGGATTTATTATACGCTTAACCTCACTATGGTGCGAGAAATGATTTCCGTTTTATTTCCCTGAGTGTTTACGATGGTTGACCTAATTAACGGAATTCATACATACGCGACCTAAAAATAAATGACGAACCATTAGTTTCCATTTGAACGGTTATTTAGACGAATATAGACTCTACTTTGTAGAGATTCCAATTTTCGATGATACAATTCCAAACTCTCCGACTCAAAACTTTATAGTGTTTCAAAGTTCATGAAGTAGTAAAGCCTCATCGACTTAATTGTTTACCATCCCGGGAGAAAATTCAGGATTTGAACGTAACTAGAACTTAAATAGATCAATTAAACAATTTTTAGGCAGAAGTTAATTTAATTCCTCAGGTTTACGTTACCGGAAACTTAACCATTAATTAAAATCGTTGTTTTACTGAAAAATCTATTATATGCGATTATCCACAAGTCAAGCTTGCTTACTTATATTATTTCCAGTCGGTTTTCTTTTTATTCGTATTAAAATATATATATTGAAAAATCATAATGTTTTGGTTGACTGCGTGGCGAAAAATTTTTATATTCCTATTCCACAAAAAAAACACGTATTTGTTTTTCTTAAATAATATTATGAAGAAAACTTTGTTTGATTGTAAAGAATAGGCTCAAAAACTACTTAATAGATTTTAAAAATTTATTTACCAATTGAAAGTTAAGAATTTCAGAAGAAACATAGGCTATATATCATCACGCTAAATATCGTAGGGGTAAGCAGTGAAAAATACTTAACACTATCCGTCTGAAGCCGGGGCGGACCACTGGTAATTTATATGGCCTATAAAAGTCAAATGTATTCAATTATCAAGTCAAGTCTTTTTTCGAATAACATAACAATTAAAGTTGGCTTTAGCAAATTGTGGGCGGAAATATTATGATTTTTTTGACGTGAATAAAACATATCCTCTCACGACACTTCTTTCATCAGTTTTGCTTGGAAAAACAGGGATAGAAGATGAAACGTGAATAATGAATTTAGAGAAGAGTTTGAGGAAGATTTGGGATACGCTCTCACCCCCTGTTCCCCTCGCTGCACCCCCTTCTACAACTTAGTCAAGGTCGTTGTGACACAGATCATTATATTGCTCAGTCCACTCCTAACTAATGTAGAGCAGGAGCCAAAAAAGTTTGCTGACTTTTAACCTTCAGTAGGCGAAGTAATTCTCATATTAAGTGGGGCACCCCTGAAACTTGAACGTAACTTATTACATAATCGTCTAAGAACAAACAGTTTGATAATAACTGTGTTGAACATAAATTTATGTGCTATTATGACATAGTCTTTAAAATGAATGAAACTATCACTTTAGAGTACGCTACACAAAAAGTAATTATAATAGACTTTTTGACTTAACAAATGTCGATGTGTGCAAGATTTTTTCTGCTCTGAAATAGCTTCTTGATTTTTCCAAATTCGTTTTAATGTTTATCAAGTTATTATTAAATTTCTTTACCACCATGTTATAAAATATAATAGAAATAAAATTTTACATATATTTTTAATTAATAATTATTCTCTCAATTAAATAATTTTACGTTATGCACGATTTAGATACTCATACATACATATAAGCATTTATACCATTAGCTCCCATCCCATTGAGGTAAGCAGTGACTATCCATCGCCAGTTTGTACAATCCTAACAAATGTACATGACGAACCCCTTAAGCTCCATTAATAGTCATAAATCTTTTCATATATGCCCTATTATTCTTCAGACTTCGGACGCCTGCCGTTTTGAGAACATTCTTTATTTAATCTTAATGTACCCAATATGGTATCCCTTTCTTTACATTACCATTACCATCCATTACATTGGCTCTTTTCTATATCAGCGCCGGATTAGGCTTGCGCTAGGCCTGTAGCAGTTCATGTATAAACAATATTTTCTGGCTTAAATATTGTCTATAAAATTGACTAAAAAATATACTCACGGCTATAAATTCCAATGTGGTTTAGCCACAGCTTCAGAATTAAAACGATACAGTTAGATCATTCTACGTGGAAAGTTGTTAATGTTGGTATTCATGGAAAATGGTTCACTTACCTTAAGCAGTTATATTTCTACGATACTCGTTTTTTTCTAACTATTTTTAGTATTTTGTATATTTTGTTAGAGAATAACTGGATATAGCGCTTTTTTGTATGAAAAAACAATACAACGCACTTAACACTTTTAAAACCGATTTTCTCAAAAATGAATCATCAAAAAGTTAAATTATTATATTGTATGATTATATTGATTACAGTCTTGCAAATGTAAAAATATCTAACATTTCTAGGTGATCTTCATTAAAATCAACTCTTTTAAAATTGGTTGGGTTATTAAATGATTAGCGGGTAAAATATATTAATTAATACTCCCACGTATTATTTTTTTTGTTTTTTTTAGTTCGACTCATTAAACGGCAATGGATTAAGACCTTGCAGCCCTCCCTTTGTGTAAAAGTATTGTGCTAGTAACTACACTGTAAATATGTTGTTTCTATCGATTTATAAGTTGTCGGTTAGTCTATTGAACATATTTTAGATCTAGCCTGCGGTTCAAAACGTATTTGACTAGGAGATTTGTATATTTATCTATTATCATATTTTTTTTCTTATATATTTACAAACTAAGAGTGGGGGAGGCGAAATGCGAGAGGTCCGAAGCATTTGCTACTTTTACTACATGCTAGTACGGAACTGCTCTATATATCTTTTTCACAAATTTTCTTTCATCCATCCTCTTTATGTGCCCAAACCATCTTAACATTCTTGTTTTTTCTTTTTACAATATTATCTTTCACAACCCAACTTTCACATAGCTTAACAAGGATGGGACCTCATGTGATTCATTAACGCTTTTATCATGCTTCTCATCACTGCTCTGCACCAATCTTTTGGTTTTGCCGCTCGTCCATCACTTCTGGAAAATAAAGTACAACCAAGAAGTCACCATCCCCTTACCAGCTCTCAGTAATTCGATACTTATCTTGTCACAACCTGCAGTTTTCCATACTTTCATACTTTTCAATGCTTTTATTATTTCTATCATATTAATCTCGCTTTAATTATAGTGTTTCATATACATTAACACACACGCACAGACGCACAAACACACATACACTTAGCTATTATAATGCATAACTGTTATTTACCTTGTTTGTTTGTTTTTATTATTTTTATCTACAATCACATAAAATCGGTCATAGTTTTCGCACTTCCTCTCTACTTTGTATACATATGGATATCTTTGTGATTAAATTACGTGTTCGTTACATAAAGATTCCTCGCCAATCATACCTCAATCATTTTTTCAGCATTCTCATTCAGCCTTTGATCACCATACTCTCCCAAAACTCACTGACAACTGTTGCGTAAAACACCAATCCATCCATTAAAATCTCCTAGCATAACAAGTCTCGCATTCTGAGCAAACCGATAAACAACTCCTAACAAATTACGAAACTCGTCCTTCTCGGATAGTGATTTAGGCAAGTCACACGCAAATTAGGAGCATCCGGACAAGCCCTAATAGTACCCCTATCCACAAGAGCCTTGAACTCACAAATTCGTAATCCTTCATGCAATGAGCCATCCTTTCAGAAATCAGAAGTCTTACTCCATGGCAAACTTTGTCACTGTCATCGACTCCTGATTAGATTGCTGTGATTTTGCCAAGTTAGGAACCCTATTTCCATTTTGCTTAGTTTCATTCACACACAAGAAATGCAGTTTTCTTTCATTTAAAAGTGCGGAGGCAGACATACGAGTATTCCACCATTACTGGTTGAAGGGGTTCCCACGCTGTTAGAGCGAGCCGCTCCCGAACTTTTAACTACTGGGGTCACTATAAACCTAGGCGCCGAAAGAGGAGGACAATAACGTCCCATCACTAGTCTTTATACAATTTACAAGAACTTGACATCCTATTTGAGTACAAAGTTGAATCAACACATTGTTGATATCAATGTGATCTGTGGAATTCAGAACGGATATAGGTGCGGTAGTCGCGGTAGCAAGGAGCTGCTCCTCATCGACGTGGTCGTAGGCTAATAGGTTAAACGCAATCGTCGGAACTTCTCCGCAGGCTGTCTATCCAGCCTATTCATTCCTTTTTGTTTAATCTAAATATGCCAGCCAACTTTGAAAATGAGGTCAACCTACGAATCCAGCTCGGTTGGGCAGCGTTCGGGAAGCTGCACCATATCTTCTCGTCCAAAATTCCGCAGTCTTAAGACAAAGGTCTTTGACCAATGTGTGATACCAATCATGACATACAGCACAGAGACGTGCCCTATAACAATGGGCCCCATCAGAAGTCTCCGAGTCAACCAAAGGGCAATGGAGAGGGCTATGTTATGTTAGGAGTTTCACCACGTGATATAATCCGCAACGAGGAGATTCATAGAAGAACCGGGGTCACTGACATAGCCCGAAGAGTTGCTAAACTTAAGTGGCAATGGGCAGGGCACATTGCACGCTAAACCGACGGCCGTTAGGGCTCGAAGTTTCTGGAGAGGCGGTCACGTAGCAGGACTGGTCAGCGCAGCGCAGGACTGGTCGTTGTGGAGATTTTAGGGGGAGACCTATGTCCAGCAGTGGACGTCTATTGGCTGATGATGATGATGAAAGTTAAATATGGCAAATCGTGAAGTTTTAGTTTAACACAACAGCCTATCGCCTTGAACATTGCTTGTCTAGAAAAATATAATACTTGTTAAAACTTCAAGAAGCATAATAGTGTCATGAATGCTAACAGAAGCCTGATAGAAAGGTGGAGAGTATTTGAAGAATGTTTTGGATATTGGTTTGCTTTACTAAATAAATAGGTATGCAAATTTGTTTGCATCGGGTCTAATCAGTATAAATTATAGTTTACTTTTTTTGGATTGCTTTCCTAATTTAATAACTGCTAAATTGTTCAAGATACAGGAGAGGCCACTCTCCCTAAATTGATAGGTTCCAATTTGGTTTCTATCAAGTATCCATTGGTAGTAGCTTATCTAGCTTACCAGGGTTTTGAATCAAAACTTTTGATCTATTTGATGTAAAAGTGGTTTAATTGTTATCTCACTTTACATTCTCAGATCAGGATGGTCAGACTTACTAAAAAATCAGAATACTTTGTTTTCTTTTTAATATAATGTTTGCATGGCATTCCCCAAGGACCACCAATGATCTGGTTCCTATGATTTTTATCCTGTATGCCACTGATATCACCTCCCATATATCATATTGTAACATACATACTCACGGCCATAAATCCCAAAAGGGAATAACTTTGGAATAGGAAACTCTTCAGCATGTTTTGAAACTTGAATTACAACCGTACATACATCATATTGTAAATATATCTGTTTTGCAGAAGACTAAGATTTTAACAATTAACATACATACATATACTCACGGCTATAAATCCCTAGATGGGGCAGCCAGAGCTAAGGAAGAGAAATTCCTCAGCCACCTTTGGAAACTTGAGTGGGGAAAAGATGGTAAAATAAAGGTTGTTGGTGATGGGTCTCCAACCGCATCGCCCAATAATCCCTTTAAAGCCCCAATACCGTTAGTCGCCTCTTACGTACACCCACCGGAAGAAATGGGGTAGTGCTATTCTAAGCCGACTCTACACAGCTAAATTAAATTAAATTTAAATCAAGTTTAATTAATTCAATAATTCTATATAAATTCACATACACTTGCACCCATAAAGCTTGAATTTTAAAATAAACCATAAAGAGCTAGACTTGCATATAATAACCCTTATAAGAGCAAATGTTAAAATAAAACAGAACAAGGAACTTTCTTTCTTGAACAAGGTTTTGTAGTTCAATATTGTTTTTTTTATGTTCTTGTATAAGTCTCAAATATTAGTAAAGAACTAAGTAACAGACTTGGCGATTCTCTGGTATTGAGTAATTTAAATTACATTTATGAAAAACATGCAAACACTTTTGTACCGATAGAATAGTAATACATTAAAACAACAGCAATATGAACTAATATAAATTTATTATCTGCTTTGCATTTTGTGTTTATAAGTAAAATAAATTGATAAGAATGAGATACAAACATATTAACAAGTAAACCTAACATTAATAAAAAATATATATATTTGATAAATTTATGTTTTGAATCAGAATATTATGTTGTTTAATGTAAAATGATAATCTGGAAAATTCAGTATTATAGATAATTCAACTTTTTTTTAAATCAATGTAGGAATGTTATCTAAACGTATTATTACAAGATAATTAAAAAAGGAAAACAAAAATATCACAATTACACACATTACGTAGTTATTAAATACGTAAAAGTAAATAATACTTATGTACCGGATAAAATACCTAAAACTATGGTGTATATCAGAATATTAACAAACAATAAATCTCTTAAAACCATAGCTGAGAGCCATCATGCCAAATAAAACACAACAGATTTTTAATACAAGTATTATCATATCAGACAGAGTTTTTGTGATGCATGATTTTGCATT
The DNA here is from genome assembly GCA_963576735.1 of Bedellia somnulentella. Classification (NCBI taxonomy): domain Eukaryota; kingdom Metazoa; phylum Arthropoda; class Insecta; order Lepidoptera; family Bedelliidae; genus Bedellia; species Bedellia somnulentella. The sequence continues at coordinate 10,178,335 of OY755173.1, read as the reverse complement.
AAGTTTAAATATTTATGAAGTCTTTTAATATTATCTTTATTTTGTGATGATGTATAATAGCATGAGTAAATTAGCTCAAATTAACAACAAAGAACATATATCGTTCTCTTCAGTATTCTTGTTAAGAATAATTCTTGCCGTTTTGAAGAAATTATATTAAAAAAAATATACGATAATTTTATATGAATAAAGACGTAAATATACATAGATAATTGTATTTTCGGCTTGAAAATGACCCTCAATGGCAAGAGAAACCTTAAGAACGCGACTTATCAGCTTTGATAAACTTGTCTAATTCGGCGTCACTCGACGGGTCAACTTGAGACAACTGTCTAAAACTTTCATCATCGACGAAGCAAATCTCATGATCATCAGGGTCAGCCAGAATAATAACCCTGACAGTTGCCTTGCCAGGGGTGTCGAGGGAAATCAGGGGAGTCAGGATTTTCTCTTTCGCTTCTTGAATTTTCTTGTCGATGATCGGTTGTTGCTCGAAAGGACACGCGAATGCGATACGTCCGTAAGCCTTCGCATGATCCACAGGTTTTCCTGCAATTACAAAAAATAGGGATAGGATAATTAAGAGATTATTAGAAAAACCATTAATCAAGGTTTTACAATGGTGGCCATATATCGCCGATATACTATGGTAAGTACTGATTAAATATTGCAGGTAGTTGAAGAATGTGGGCAATGCTTAAGACGGATAGTTTTGATGGTTGTTCCAAATGGGATTGTATGCTTATTGCAAGACGGCAAACGCAGATCGTATCAAGAGGAAAAAGTTCCGTTTGAAAAGGCGGAATAAAAATTGAAAAAACATAAGATCTAGTGTGTGAAAATTCAGTTATGTTTAGGAAGCGAGATAAGTTGATAAGAATAGTACATAGAATAATACACTCTCTGTCAACCTCAATACGAATTCACGGCGTGAGTTATCTAAAGCTTCGTTGTGGCTTACAATAGCTGTAACTCATTTCTTCCCACAGGTGTACGAGGCGACAAAATATTTTAGTGACTGAGAACGAGATCCATCGAATTTATTTAATTGTTAAAAAACCAGTTCTTACCGATATCCACTAATTCTAGTTTAGCTTGGCCGTCAGCAAAGCCCAAGAGGGCTGATTTGGTCGACTGTTCATAGATCTTCAACGTGAGCAGACCATTCCAATACGCGATCGACTTCTGGAGATTTGAGCTGGCCAGGGACACCTTCATTACTGGATCTGAAATTATCATGTTGTTACGTAAATAACAGACTTCTGATAAACTGTTACAGAAACAAACAAAAAAAGTGAATTTCAGGAAGTATTTTGGCAATGGTTAAATGATAGCAATGTATGATTTTTCACTGAGATTTCTACTCAAACGTTTGAAAGATACTTTCTTGTATTATTACAATATTTTCTTGTAAATTTGCTATTAGACAACTGCATTTTTGAAAATATATTAATTTACAAAAATGCAGTTTTGTCTAATAGCAAGTATGCTGATGAATGGTAGCGAATGCAATACCGGGATACCGGGATCCCGAAATACCGGGATACCGGGATCCCGAAATACCGGGATCCCGCAACATTTTTGCGGGACCAGTCCCGCGCCTAAATCGTGCGGGATCCCGCGGGATGTGTTGACATGATGTGTCTAGCAAAACCATTGACACGCTGTGTTTTATGCGCAGCTACTTCCAAAATAATGAATAATTGTTTTTTGTTTCTTTGTAATCGTTATTTTATTTCTAATTAGTGACTGATTGATTTGATAACTTAATAAATAGTTTCACAAAACTATTGAGAGTCTATGTTTTATGCGCATTTGCGCAGCTACTTCCAAAAATAGTTGATAGTTGCTTTTTGTTTGTTTATAATAGTTTTTGATCTTTGTTTGTAATTGTTATTTCTGAATAGTGATTTAATTACTTAAAAAATTGTTTTAATAATATTTTTTACTTTCATTTTAAGTTCTATAGTCTCGTTTATGATACAGGATTCCTCTCTTTTTTCAATTACTTTAAAAAAACACGCGGGATCCCGCAAATACCTGGATCCCGCGGGATTCAACCTCTCAATACCGCGGGATCCAGCAATTGAAATTTTAGTGCGGGATTGCATTCCCTATATGTCATCCATCACATCACATTATTATTTATTTATTAATCTTTATTAACATAAATGGTTACATTTAATTATTACTGGTACTCTGAACACCAGGTGGCAAAGTCACGTGATGTTCAGAAGTATTAGTACCTTTTCCAACCCCTTCGGGGATATTTGGCGTGAAAGTTTATGTTATGTTAATTATTACAAACCAAATTTATATTTAGTAACATCTATGGTAGTGAGTTAAGAAAATATTTGTCTATTTGGCTCGAGGCGGATGTCCTCGGGCAGACTGTTGGTCAAGCACGGTTACATATGACACTTTGGGTGCATTAGAAAACACAACAATCGTGTAATATTATTTTTTTACACCGATTCGACTAATTATTTTTGTAAAGTGTTACTTAAAATTTGGAGATGCTTCTTAGCAACAAAAAAGTGGAAAGTGGCAGGCAACCAAATAATGCCCATTCATCTTAGGCGGGATACAATTACATGATTTTATATATGAAGGAAGAGAGCACGAACTTTTTCTTGTGTGCAAAAGGGTTCCTTCAAATTGTTTACTTTATCTCAGATGCGCACTAAATAGTTAATAACAAAAATTTTGCAACTGTGCCTAGTAAACCCGTAGTTGTGTGCCTTGTGTTTTTCAGAGACTTAAATTCAAGAGCTTACGTTGTACATTATTTTGATGCAACATATTGGTGCTTTACAGCAGCTTATAACCATGGCGCGGTCGCGACACTTCTAACTGTACTCCATTTGTCTAGTCGTGACCAGTAGTATGGAAGTTATGTTGGATACATTGTTACTCATACGTACACCTTTCATTTAGCATCGCCGTAATCAAATAATAAGATTTGACCAAGTATAAATTTAAAATTTGATCAATCCTCGATTTTAGCCGTCTAAGGTCAATGTTCTCTTCCTACATTAGTAAGCCGTACACAATACAATCAAAGTCACTTCAGTCACATGATATATATGCCTAGTGAATGTTTGACAAGAATTATCTATATAGATACCGTATTATCGTTGCGAGATCAAACATAAGATTGTATTTTATTATCGTCTGCAATCGCTCGGCTAGCGGCAATCACAAACGTGTGACTTACATATCTACTATTTATTTATTTACGACAAGTTTCGATTTTGTGATACAAAACACTATTTCATTTAAAGCGTAGAAGCAATTCACTTTAAAAGGAGAGCAAAACTAGATATTTATAAGTTTTCAATGTGAAAGTTCGTCAATGTTTACATATCCCAAAAAAATAATGTAAAAAGAGTCGCCAAAAATTTATGGATCCGAACCATTGAATGCATTTATGTTTACTGTTTCCCAAGCAAAAAAACAATTTCTGCCATGATCTTATATTTACTCACCTACTTATGTATTTTCCGGTGTCAACATACTACTTGTTATATTTTTGTTGTTTATTATCAAAACTCATATCAGTGTATCAAAAGAATTTCAAATGGCGCACCGACGCTAATTTCTTTGATAATAAAAATACGTGATTTGTGCAATAGTTGGGCAACGCATATATGTTATACACCTATTTTATACGCATGACATTTCCAATTTTATTTCAACTAAACAGTTCTTTGTTGAACCATTTTTTACGAATAGTGTAGATACGAGTTGCGCTGAGAATTGAATATGCATGATAGTGATCTATAGCGATGGACAACTGAAATTATAATATATTGTGTTATGTAGTGGCGTCTTAGAATAACACTAACCGATATCCTACCGCGTGTGACGTAAGCGGCGATTATGGGTGCTCGGGCTTTTTAAGGAATTGTTGGGCGATGTTGCTGGAAGGATTTTAAATTCTGAACCTCTGGATACCCCATTTGACATATAAAGCCGTGAGCTTTGTATGTATTTATGCAACTTAGTCGAGGAATTATACTTATGAATTAATCTTGAGACGGTTATATCTTTCAATATCTGATCTTCTATAAAGATAATATGATTTCGCACTCACTATCATAATAAACCAATATGCACAATGCGGTTGCATTGTACGCGGTCGGTTGGACATTATGGAAAAATAAAATTTCGAAACAAATATTTGATTATAAATTATAATATAATATCAATTCGGCTCGGTAAAACTTATGTAGTATATTTATGGTATTACGCATTTTAGGCAAAAAAGCAAACTACTAAAACGCTAAAATAGAATAAATTGTACAATGTAAAATTAAGTTGCAGCCTATATACTAAATAGACTCACACTCAAAATTCCAACAAGGGTAGCTTTCGGACTCAAATTTACTTATGTCTTATAAAAAAAATATATTATTATATTGAATAAAATCAGCGATCGAAATATTGTCTTCTCTAATCGTAGTTTTTGGCATGAAATTATGCATATAAATAAATATGTTTTGGGTTAATATCATCGTTTGGGTGTTTGGCTAGCTGGTTGCACTAGAGTCACTGCGTAATGCAGTCACAGACAAATAATATAAATCTTCACATTTATCCCAGCAGATTAATAGTTAAAAACGATATAACATTATATATTTTTGGGCTGTGATGACTCGACCCCAATTCAAATCTAAAAAAAATATCAATTTCGATTAAGAAAGAGGTTCCTAATTCGGTCTTTTATTAGTGTCTTATTTGTTATCACAGAAATGTGTCATTTATCGTCATGTTTATGTTTATTACCATATGTTTACTACTTATATCAAAAAAGATTGTAAAAACTAAATTTAGATTTTAAAAACTCAGAAGATAATTAAATTTGCTGTGTAGTGTCGGCTTAGAATGGCACTACCCCATTTCTTCCGGTGGGTGTACGTAAGAGGCGACTAACGGTATTGGGGCTTATAAGGGATTTTTGGGCGATGCGGTTGGAGACCCATCACCAACAACCTTTATTTTTACCATCTTTTCCCCACTATCATATCCAAAAGTGGCTGAGGAATTTCTAATTCCTTAGCTCTGGCTACCCCTTCTAGGGATTTACAGCCGTGAGTATATGTATGTATATATGTATGTATAATTAAAACAATTTGTGCGAAGATGTACATATGAATCATATGATACACCAACAATTGATTTATCATAATGGTTGGATCATATCTTTATCATAATGATTACTTGCTTTGGGCGGCATAAATAGAACATAATAAAAATAAAACTATTGGTCTGCGAAAGTGGAATCAAGTCGAAATGTCATTTGAAGAAAACATTAATAAAAAATAATAATAATTTGCAAAAGAGGGAAACTCAACCAGGTCGTAACTTTTAAGATTACATAAATTATTGTCTTAAAAAGTAGGACAGTAACTCTACGATATGAGGCAATTCATTAGTTGTTTATTTAATAAGCTACACTTTCTTTGTAGCAAAGTATGATTATCACTTACACAGGGCATGTACAGGTAACACTTGTCTTATCTTAAACAGTTTGTTATAAATTAAGTATAGTAAGTCTCAAGGTTAAATGAAGGCACATAGAGCGTGTTAAACTTACTTACATAAATACGCAAGTTTGCGCATATTATAAAGATTATTGTTTGTGTATAAAGGGTTGGACAGTGTTTTTTAATAGTGCACAATAGAACTACTCAAATTCAAACGTTTACGCCGATATTCCTGAAGGGGTTGGCAGAGGTATAAATAATTCTGAACATCACGTGACATTGTCACCTGGTGTTCAGAGTACCCACGTTTTGCTTGGACAGTGTAGGTACTCAAATGATAGGGTGCAGGCTTAACGCCATTTTGTACGAATACACTGTCACGTGACTAAGTATAACTTTAACTTAGTTATGTGGGTTTCCTGACAATGTTTTTGCTCACCCTTAACAACAAAATTATAAATTAACCACACATATGACTCGAGCAAAGACAAATTGGTGTAGACCCGACTCGGGGATAAAACCGACACCTCTCTACATGATAAACGCATGTTCTTACCACTGAGCTATCATGGTTGTTTTGCAAACAACAGAACGAGAAAAACAAATATTGATAAGGGTGTACAAATACAATAAACAAGCCTAAAACGCATAGTGCCTTTTTACGCAACGCAAAGGATGTATGAGTATTGAGGTGAGTGCTATACTGAGTATTCTCTTTAGAGTAATTAAAAAAAATGTTACGTGTGTGGCTTAAGTACTGTGCGTCGATCAATAGTGCCGTAATATATAGAAGAACAAAAGCTTTACTACATAAACTGTCCTACAATAAAACTTTAAAAGGACATAAACTGTCCTACAATAAAACATTAAAACAGCATCCACGTTGCGTTACTCCACAAAATATTAAACTAAATTAGCATTTGTTCTTCTATATAATAATATTACGGCACTATTGATCGACGCACAGTACTTAAGCCAGAGCTAAGGAATAACTAATTCCTTAGCTCTGGCTACCCCTTCTAGGGATTTATAGCCATGAGTATATGTATGTATGTATGATGTATGCACAGTACTTGAGAAAGAAGAAAATAATGTAAATTAAGTTTTAGAAGCATTGTTAGTGAATTTGAGACTGACTTAGTCATGCCCACATACAAATATCATTATTTAGTAATGGCATATGAAATAGAAACTTTATTACTAAACACAAGTTAATTTTACAAATACTTTAACCTAAGACAAAAGAACAATTGGTGGTCATCATCATTATGAGCAATACATGGTGCAACTTTATATTGCACAATGTAATATGTCGTTGATTTCACCAGATAAATTCAAAATAAAATGACGTTAAAATAAATTACCAAATCGATTGAATAGTGATCACATTAGTTCAAAGAGTACAAAAATCCTAAATGTATATTCGAGAGTATAGTTGATATATGTAGAATAGATAAAATGTATAGATTCGATTAATTTTCAACTTTAAAATTATTATTATTTTTCCATCCATGTTGTTAAAATAAATACTTTTACAACATTATAATGTCAAAAATAAGTACATTTTGGGTTATGTACTAGGAAAAATATCTAAATCGTTTATGAATAAAACTTTACAAGTATCATATATGTGGATAGTTGGTTTATCAGTGTATTTGGATTCATTGTTTCAATAAAAAATGTATACCAGTCCCGACAATATAGAAACAATTGATAATATGAAAATAGTGTCGTCTCAAAAATATATATACATACATACCTTCATTAATAGGCTGCGGTTTGTCGACTATAAAGAACTTGTATCCACCGGGCGCCTCCAAACACTTTAACCCATTTTCTTCTTTGATAGGCCAGTTGGCCGCTGCAGCTCGCTTCAGACTCTCACTGGACTGGATGGTCAACCCCAGGAAATCATTGCCTCGCTCGTAGTGAGTGATGCCGTAGTTGTATGTGAGCTCGACCACGAAGTGTGTATCCTCTGGACCGTAGCCTACCATTGTCTTACTCCATCTATTTGCGTAGGGTCTGAAACATAAGTAGATTTAAAAGTGTTAAAAAGCTTTTTACTTTCCTTATTATCGATATTTGAATACCAAACTTGGGTCGTGTATCACTAAGAAATTGCATCCCTATGAATGAAGAATGACGAAAAATGAAATTTAAAAAAAACAGAATATTGACAATTTCTGCCTAACCCAATGGGAAATAATGGCGTGAATTTATGTTCGTATTCATAATTTACATGCAAGTATCTTTCCTAGTGTAGATAAATCGTAAACTTAAGTGCTATTATATGTTTTAGTGCACATGGAAAAGATAACGTATGTATTGTCTCTTCAATCTCCATCAATGAAACAACTGCGGTCGGTACTAATAATAGAACTACAACAATGTGATATTAAAATATGGTAAAATTTAAACTACACGAAAATAAAAGATAACTTAAACATAATTTAAACATTACAAACTAGGGTAGATAGATAATATCGATCGCCCCTTCGTACGTTCATGGCAGACCTCTCGAGCTTTTCATACATACATACATACTCTTTTATTCTTCGTCATCGTTCGTGGTCGTCCTCTGCTGACATTGACTCTAAATTTCTGTTCCCAATTTACTATCGTCTCTATTTGCCAAACCATCTCAACATTCCTTTATCAAATTTTTTGCAATGTAATCTTTATATCAGCAAGTGACTAGGGAATTCCTTATTCCCTAGCTCTGGCTACCCCTTCAAGGGATTTATAGCGGTGAGTATATGTATGTATCATCTTTCAAACCTTTCACATTTATTTTTTTCTGCAGGACTTCATCTCTACTGCTTTCTCTCTGCTCTCATGCTTCTTCTGCCACGCCCAACATTCGCTGCCATACATAATCGTAGGAACTAGAACAGCATCATGCACTGCCACTTGCACCTCACTTTCAGACACCGACTGACTAATAATTAGACTATTCTTTGCTCCAGGTACCGCATTACCCTTTTCACTACTCTTTCAATGTCTTCATCACACTTTTCATCCCGAGTAAACAAACTTCCAAAATATACAAAATCCTTCATTTGTTCCCCTTTCATCCATTTAATCCGTCATCTCCACGATAAGTTGCTATTATCTAATTTATTTCAGATTCTCGAAAATGCAGCTGTTGAAACTTTGGCCCTGTGTCGCCAGCGCGTGGACTGACCCCTCAATCATGACATCACGCAAAATGGATGCCAATGTTTGTGCCCCTATAGACTCTGGTGTCAACAAATTTTGCTATTAGCCTTTCATCCACATCACGAAATCAATCATATTTCTCTCGCTTCTTCTCCGTCTTGTATATAGATATCGATGTGTTTAAACAACGTGTGAGTAACACATAGACTCCTCTCCAAACATACCTCAATCACTTTCTCACCGTTCTTGTTCACCATTTGATCGCCATTCTTTCCACAAACTCTTTCACAACGGTTGTGTGACACACCATCCAGAAATAAAAAAATCCTGACAATTTCATTCTTACATTATGATCACATCCATTCACAATTTCTAACTAAATCATAAACTTCTCCCTCTCAGATTGTGATTTAGACATGTCCGAAATATACACGCAATTTTTGCGCATCCGGCTTGCTATACAGAAGAGCAAGCACGAGCGCTATTTTATCGACACGATAACGGTTAGAAGGATATGGCAGTATACGATACTAAGTAAGTTCGTAAGAGATGGCTGCTTTATCCCACGCGATAACTAGTTTAAACACCGCTCGTACTAGCCGGGCAGATAGCTGTTAATGGGCTAAGTTGTGAAACCTCATATAAACTGACCACCAAGCCATAGCCCAACTTAACTACTCGTACATAAGATTATTTAGTACCCCGAGGTCCACCAGGCTACGGGACAAAGGCACACAAGCGACCAGGCTCACATATATAAACTGACCACCAAGCAAGAGCCCCAATCAAGTCCTCATACGTAAGATTATTTAGTACCCAGAGTGCACCAGGCTACGGGACAATGGCACACGAGCGACCAAACTCACATATATAAACTGACCACCAAGCAAGAGCCCCAATCAAGTCCTCATATGTAAGATTATTTAGTACCCAGAGTGCACCAGGCTACGGGACAAAGGCACGCAAGCGACCAGGCACACCTCTGGCCACGCATCTTTTGGCACGGCAGACCTTGTATTGGTGTAATGGGAAGACCTGAATGAAGCTGAACTGAGGTAGTAGATACTCTAAATCAGCTGCAGCAGCAGGCATTTATGATACTTAAATATTTAATAAACACACTAAATAAGAAACATGATAAGACCAAACCCAAAGTATATCATACATACTAATGCACGCTAAAATCATCCTGCGAAAAAATTGGCCAGCGTTGAAGTCACCACTGTTGTTTAGGTAATTTTGTTGAAGCAGTTCATTCAGATGAATATAGGGGTTACATACTGTATATCCGAAACTTTTAAGGCCGAATATTATTTTACCGAAAACTAATCGACTTTTTTTTAATTGCCATAGTATTTTTTCACCGAAATTTGAAATACCATATGCTTACATTCTAGATTATCGATTGATTGAACGGATTCCCACAGAATCAAAAACCAGATATACCTTAATTCCGCAATATTGCTTTTCCGAATAATCACTATTCCAAAAAATCATTTTCCATACATTTGAAATACAGATGTATTGAATGATACCTACTGCTATGAATAATTTTGCAGTCATATTTTATGTAAGTAGTATACCCCGCCCGCCGTCCCCTTTACGTAGCAAGCATGCAAGCAAGCAAGTATGCACATAGGCATGCCTCAGGCATTTAGGTGCTTGCTCCGCTGCGCTACGCTCGCTCGTTTTATACATAATCTAACCTAACCTAACTAAATGTGACCTAACTTTTCTTTGTCTGCAGGGGGCTTTCGCCCCCTGCACCCCCCCGACATGCAACCAAGCATGCAAACAAGCAAGCAAGTATACATACAAACAGGCATGCATCCGCGTTTTATTTATAAAATTTTTCTAACATAAATAATATCTAGTTAAAGAGATTTACGATTTGTAAGACTTGCCTCATTCAAAAATATGATCTAAGTTTTAAACTGAGGCAACAGATTTAATTGCTAAATCTTGTTCCAACGCATGTAGATCTGTGTCCAAATTATTTGAAATTATCACTTAGTATGTAATGTTTATGCTGCTTGGCTAGTCCTAAAAGATTTGGTGTGACTTCTTCTACTTAAATTCAGAATTTGCTTGACCAAATAATATACGTGTGTTAAGTGCATTAGAATAGAATAACTCTTTATTGCACATCAAACACAAATTTACAAAAAACATATGATGAAACAGTTCAAAGTGAGGTACAATTGGTGGTGTTAAAGGGATATCTTCCAGACAACCTTTGGAAGGTGAGATCAGTAAATTAGTTATTTGGGTAAATGCACAAAACAAGGCCAAAAAAAAATATATAAACATCATGTAAACATTCTAACTAGTCTTCAGTTTTTTTTTCTAATAGTAAACACATCTGATTGTGCTAATTGACACTTAAATCCCACCAAAAATATTATGTAAAAAATTTGCCAAGTCTCGATAGTAGTAGTAGTAGGTAATGAAATCTCTAAAATAAGTTCAGCCAAGTCTAAGTTCCCTTACTGCGATTTATATACTATTATAGTTAATTTTACGTGACTTGGCTGGTATTATGTTTTCTCATCAGCGTCACCAGGTAGTCCAGATCTTCCATATACCTTGTTATGATAGTTTTTTCTTTATATGGGCGTTAAAATCTACCTCTGTACCAAATTTCAGCTCTCTAGGTCTATGGGAAGTACTAGTTAGTTTTGATGATCAGTGAGTCTGTCAGTCAGTGTCGAAAATCCGAAACTTTGCATTAGCTGAACTTCGGAATTAATTAATCTACCGACTTGAAATTTTGGATTTCAAGTGTGTGATTACGAATTTTCGGGTGACGAAAATTTCAGCGTTTTAATTCTATCCTGAGGTTCTCGAATGGGGCCCTGAAAATGCGGCGAAACGGTTCGAGAAAAGGATGGTACGGTACGGCAGTGCTTGCTTCGCGCTCGACTTGGCGGGGGCACTGCAGTGCCCCCAGATAAGAAAAATGTTGGGTTAAGGTTAGAACTAGTCAAATATTAAAAAAAAAAACAGTACACAGACACTCAAATATATAGAGATATAGAACCCAGATTAAGTTAGCCACTGTGAAGTACAATAGTGAATAACTTATTTGGCTAGTTCTATTCTATCCAAATATTGTTAAAACAATATTTAGTACAAGCGACATGATAGTCCAGTAAGCGACATGATAGTCCAGTGGGTAGAACACCCGCCTGAAAAACAGAAGGGCGTGAGTTCCGATCCTGGGACGGGCCTACACCAATTCGGTATGCAAAGTTTTTTTTTGGTATTTATTAAATATTTTTATTCGATAGTAAAAACCGAAATAAAACACTAATTTGAATATTTTCCATTTAAAATGAGTAATTGTAAAGTTATGATTTTTTAAAGATTGTTCAACTTTTGTACTTAATGACGTCATCGATCGATAAAATCACGTAGCGACATGCAAATGAAGCGAAATGTTTTATAAAAATGTTGTTGATTGCAAAACATATCAAGAATTTGTGATATCAAATGAAATTATTACGATATTATACTAAACAAACCTACGATTTTCGATATTTTATTAATAAACTGCAAGCCGTATGTCTTTGAAACAACATTGAAGGTCAAACACTGTTACAGTTTTTTGATAAAATAACAGTCATCTTAGCTTCAATTGACATAATTTCAAGAAAATATTGTTTGTAACCATAAGATATTTATCTCAAAATGGTTTTGTAATCAGCATCACTTTAGTAAAACTTTGCATACCGAATTTGTCTTTTCTAAAGTCATATGTGTGGTTAATTTATCATGGTTGCTAACGGTGAGGGAAAACATCGTGAGGAAACCCACATGGCTGAGTTGTACTTAGTCATGTGACAGTGTATTCGTACAAAACGGCGATAGGCCTGCCCCCTATCACGTGAATACACTGTCTAAGCAAAACGTGGGTACCTTCTCTGGAAACTAGATGGCGCTTGCCGTGTGAGTTCAGGAGTATTGGTACCTCTGCCAACCCCTTCGGGGATAAACGGCGTGAACGTTTATGTATGTTTATGTTATGTAATATTTAGTAGAGTATAACTGAAACTTAAATAGATAAATATATAGAACCCACATTAAGTTAGCCACTGTAAAGAACAATAATAAATGACTTGGAACAATTTAACTAACTCATATCCATCTCACTCTCAACAACAAGTCATATCCATTACACTTATGAGACTAAGAAATAAATATCTACTACTCTGTGTAAAAAGTATCGGGAATATGTCAATAAAAAGACCCGCGTAAAAGAGGTCGTTCAAATTTTTTTACTGCATGTTGGTAGCACTGTACTGATTTAGCGCGCAAAATTTGAGCGGGATCCTGTCCTTTAATTTGTTTTAAACTAAATTTTTTGTTGGTCATAGTTTTGAGTCCTTGGCGAATTTTACAATAGAAAATATTGTTGAACAAAGAGTGTGCCTTAAATTTTGTGTTTCGAATGATATTTCATGTGGTGAATCACTAAAAATGTTGCGAAATACCTACGGCGAATCGTGTATATAGAAAACAAGGGCTTATGAATGGTATAAGGCTTTTAAAGAAGGCCGAGAAGTAGTAGTAGACTTGCCTCGTTCTGGTAGACCTTCAACCGCTACGACCAAAGAAAACATCGACAGAATCAAGAAGCTAGTGCTCGAAAATCGACGTATGAGTCTGAGAGAGTTGGCTTGTGAGGTGAACATATCTTTTAAGTCCGTCCACAACATTCGCATTCACATTTTAGGCATGAAACGCGTCGCCGCTCGACTAGTTCCAAAAGAGCTCAATTTTGTTCAAAAAGCGCAGCGAAAGCATGTCGCTGAAGACATGGTATCCCGAGCTTCTACGGATCCGACCTTTATGAAAAGTATAATAACTGGCGACGAGACATGGGTTTCTGAGTACGACATGCAAACAAGCCAACAGTCTTCAGAATGGCGTCTCGAAAACGAGCCGAAACCCGGCGTCATGAAGCGTTTGCGTGAAAGTATCCGCCGAAAACGTCCAGATTTGTGGCAACACAACTCATGGATGCTGCACCATGATAATGCGCCATCACACACAGCCATTATAGTGGAAGAGTTTTAAGCGAAAAATTCAACAAAAGTTCTCGGCCAAGCACCGTATTCACCTGATATGGCTCCGTCTGACTTTTTTTTATTTCCCAAGTTAAAATTACCACTTCGAGGAAAACTTTTTGAGTTGATAGAAGCCATAAAAGAAAATTCGCTGAATGAGCTAAAGGCCATACCGCAAATAGCCTATGAAATATGTATGGAAGACTGGGTGAAGCGGTGGAGATGTTGTATTGCAAGCGATGGGGCCTACTTTGAAGGCGATAAAATAAATTTAGATGAATAATTTGTATTTTTTGTTTTATTGACAAATTCCCGATACTTAGTACACAGAATGTATATTTGTATTCATCACAAAAAATATTGATAACAGCAAAAAAATATTCTGCAATGCCAGATTTAGAAGCTAGTCATCCAACTACTTTACTACAGATATACATACATACATACATATACTCACAGCTATAGATCCCTAGAAGGGGTAGCCAGAGCTAAGGAATTAAAAATTTCTCAGCCACTTTTGGAAAAATAGTGGGGAAAAGATGGTAATATAAAGGTTGGTGGTGATGGGTCTCCAAACCACATCGCCCAAAAATCCTTTAAAAGCCCCAATACCGTTAGTCACCTTTTGCATATACCCACCGGAAGAAATGGGGTAGTGCTATTCTAAGCTGACCCTATGCAGCATTGATACAGATATAGTTGTGATTTAAGTAGTTCTTAATTACTAGTCAATATTATCTTGTCATATCATATATATGCTTACAAGAGATTTTATTATCTTTGTGAGTGTAACATAGATCATATCCAAAATATAAATTACTTTGAATAAAATGAGGATGCATGCATAATTAGTGAAAGAGATATTTAGAGCATATGTGGATGGTAGCACCAGTAGATAACAACCATAATTCACTAAACAGGATAATCTTAACAGTTTGGTTCTTATAAAAATAATATCAATTTGTTTAAAAACATATTACAGTTTCAGCAAATTTATTTCTAAAAGTTTTGTTTTTATTACATTTAAGTATGTAATAATATGACTGTGCAGTTAAGGCAAAGTGCAAAATTAAAAAAACAACTTTAGCAACTTACCCATTGCAAGCAGCTTCACAACCTTCACTAAATTCTTCATGTCTTAATACCTGAACAAAAAGTTTCAGAATAAGATGTTATTACCTAGGGATCTCAGTACAAAAAAAACGAGATATTTTCCTCATTACAATATGAATGTGCAGAAAAACTAGCATAACAAGTTCAAATGACCTTGAAACCCTCCATGACTAATTTGCAATGGCAATTTGCAGACTAGTCTGGCGATAATGAATGGTTGAAATCGGTCGGTATTCCGTCTATGGAATGGCAAAAAATCCTATTTTAATCTGAATCAATACAATATCGATGAGATTAATTCTGACATGATAAAAAACCATAACGTACTATTCGAGTATAAAAAGTTCAAAAGTACATACCTTCATGCCCAGGATTTCCCGGTAAAATTTTGCTGTGAGAGTTCTATCTGCTACTTTAAACACAAAATGTAAGGCTCGTCCACTGATCATTTTCACTACGTATATTTAAAGGCAACTAATCGAAAGATAAACACAAATTGCCCTAAAATAAACCAAACTCACTCATCACCAACCACCACAAACGCGAGTTGATCAGCGAATGAAAAATGACGGATGACGGATGATGAATGACGCAATGAAAATGACATTGACATTGACAATGACGGTGACAATCAGAACAATATTTTTATGTGCTTTGATTGACAATATTAATTAAAGCCGCGGTTACATTAGTCCAAGTAGGTATCCATAACACTATATCAGTGTATTATTTAACGTAGTAACTAGTATTTAACGTGGTACACAGTACACCGTCGGCCCCGGCTTTGGTCACGATAGGAATCATTAGTCAGCCAACCCACACATGGCCAGCGTGGTGGACCGTCGCCAAATCAATTTGTACAAGCTAGGCTCAAGCTTCTCTGTGGCTGATGTGAGCATGGAATTCAGTCCATGACTCCAATTAGTTATTTTCTGTTGAATAAGAAAGGCCCCGAACGATCAACATATTTTATAAAACAGACCCCAGAAGGGCAAGCACGAGCGCTATTTTATCGACACGATAGCTGTTAGAATGAGATGGCAGTATACGATACTAAGTAAGTGCGTAAGACATGGCTGCTTTATCCCGCGCGATAACTAGTTTAAACACCGCTCGTACTAGCCGGGCAGGTGAAAAATCGTGTTTAGCTTTTAGACAAACATTTCACTTGTTATTGTGGGACTGATTGTGTGTTTTTTTAAATATTAGTTGCTAAAGAAAAATAAACTGTATGAAATGGCCACACTCATGTCTTTATCTCCCTCGTTAGAGTTAGTTGAGGAGAACCTTGCTAAAGTCTTTTTCTTTGCGGGTCTCTGAATCTGTAGCCAGAGGTACTTACGAGAGGAGGCTGCACTGCACGCATCTCGGAGCTCTAGCCCGCTACTGCTGAATAAGAATTTGTAAATCAGCTTGCTGCGCCAGAAGCCATGTATATGCGAAGAAATCTAAATATTAAATAAACATTTATTTCTCATAAATAAAAGATGTTATTAAAGGAAAGAAAAATTTCGACACTGGCGGGGTTCGAACCCGCGACCTTCGGGTATACGCCCCCGTCGCTCTGCCAACTGAGCTACAGTGTCAGTTGGCATCCAGCGCGAAATTTCTCTATCCTTTGTTTCTTTTTTACACGTTCAAGTAGTGTTTGCGTTTCCTACCTCCGAATTTTAACTAATTCGGACGGCCACTTGTCTACCTTTTCAGATAGAATGCAAATGTTGGAAACGCCTAACTATCACATAATTTAATGTTTTTTGACATGAATTCCTCATGTGGGGATTATTACTCATAAATAATTAATTTTCTTCCTTTCCTTTAATAACATCTTTTATTTATGAGTAATAATCCCCACATGAGGAATTCATGTCAAAAAACATTAAACATTTATTTATTAGTTGCGGTGTGTGTACCCACAGAAAGTTGCATTTTCTTTCGGTTTCTTCTTTCTTTATCGATAAGTTTCTTTATAATGAATTTTCTTCACAATACATGTACTCAGTATATATAAATACATGGCTATAAATCCCAAAAAAGGTAAGCCAGAGCTTCTGAATTGGAAATGCTACAGCCACTTTTAGAAGTTTCGTGGGAAAATAAAATAAAAGAAGTTTGTTGATGGGTCTTCAGCCGCATCCCTCAAACACTACTTAAGAAACCCTATAACACCAAGTTGCCTCTTACCATCTAAATGGTTTAGTAATATTTGAAGCCAACGCTACCCTTTCTGCACAAGAGCATTGAATATAGTCGTATGATATACTAAAGCAATCAGTCAATACAGCGCTTGGTTCATTAAAGCACTCGCCATCGGTTCGGGCTTAGAATCCCCTAGGCTGTTCTTGATTAACTTTGCTGACATTAGGATACATGTGATCTGCAAAAACCTTAGGTTGCCCGTACATAGGCTGCTTGAAGCAGTCAACCTAGACTACAGTCTAGAATTTGTATACATAGATTGCTCGAAAATTGCTGGGCGGTCCTTAGCGCATTGATCAATGGCGGGTTCAAGATGTTGACGTCGACTACAAGAACTGTTCGTGTATGTGAAATAGCACCTCTCCTAACTGCCTCCGGTAGCTGTAAGGGCCGGCGCTGACTGCCGGCATGGCATGGCAAAGGATTTCGGTAAGATATAGCCATTTTTAATCTTATTACCATGAGTATAGAATTCATTTTACACAACGATGCCGACGTTCTGTCCTACCGCGGCCTCCCTCGGCATCGTTGTGTCAAAATAAAGTAAAATGAATTCTATACTCATGGTAATAAGATTAAAAATGGCTATATCTTACCGAAATCCTTTGCCATGCCATGCCGGCAGTCAGCGCCGGCCCTAACGGTTATAGTGTAAGACCTGAAGGTCGTAAAATATAATCTTTGTAATATTTTTCCCCAGTTTATTTTTTGTGTGTATTTTCAAGCCTGAACGCCGTGTATTGCAGGCTTAGAATTTCACTCCCCTTTCTACCTACGGGTCTCATAAGATGCGACTAAGGGTATGGGGCTTTTTATGTAGTTTTAAGGCGATGCGGTTGGAGACCCATTACCAGCCATAGTTTATTTCTACCGTCTTGTCCCGTATAAACTCACAAATGTGGCTGAGGAGTTTCTAGCTCGAAGCTTTGGCTACTCTTTTTGGGATTTATGGTCGTGAGTTTATGTATGCATAACAAGTCTGAATCGACTTAAGGTTAGAACATGTCTAATAATTCCTAGTCCTGGCAATTCACTAAGCCTGCTAGGAAGATTATAGGATGATCACTCTCGAGTCATTGGAGAGTGATTATTCTTATCATAAAATAATCATCTTTTTTGTTGATTAATGAGCTGTAGTTTTATCTCATGCGATAGGGTTGTAAAAGGATTGAGGTTTACATAGGATTTAAAATTGTTCATTCCCTAAAACAATTTAATCAAAACCATCTTTCAATTCATCACATAAAAACTACATATAATTTTCATACAGAAATACGGTTAAATATATTTTTCCATAATCTAGGCTACATTTTTGTCATTCTAATGTTAGGGTATTTTTTTTACATTTTCCCTTGCAATAAATAATTAAAACTTAACTATCTGTATAGAATCCATATAGTATAGACCTTTTAGAATAAGCAGTAGTTAGTGTAAATAGTCAATTCAATTTTCGTTACGATGATTTATTTATTCAGGTATTCCGTTAAGTGGATATGATTGTATTACGAATCTATCTGATTACTATGATTACTGACGACTAGATACGAAATGCATAAACAAATATTTGTGCGATACAACAGACAAAACAAATACCACTTTTTAAAACTGTCTAAAGAACTATTTGTAAATCATTATTTTTATACACGGAATATTCTGTAACGGCAACATTTTTGGAAGTCTGAGTTTAAATTGTTACTGTGTATGTACGAAACGGCTTCAATCTTTTAATTTCAGTTAGTTTCGCAGGTATGGATTAAATCAGGATGATTATGATTGCATATTAATCCAAAGTTTCAAGTAAACATGAATGTTTAGGTAAAAAGGGATATAAAAGAAACAATACTGTTCCTCAAAACTTTTATAAAAGGTATAGGAAGAAGTGTTTGTGCCGTTACAAAGTATTCAGTGTCAGTATGAATTAATAAGCAGTCTCAAATGACATAAGTAGGTAAATCATTGATTGTAGGCGCAGAACGAATGTAACATTTAGTTAATCTAAATCTTATTATATTGACTAGATAAATTGTTTACAATGATAACATGAAAATATATATAGTATCTTGCAAAATGTTAACATTTAACAATATTACAAATCAATGTAGTGCATAAATATATAAATATAAAACATAACGTAAGGATCCGTTAGGAAAGCTTTGATACTTCCCTAAGTTTGAATGCGAACCTTCTTTAGAAGCCTTGCAAATAACAAAGTTTTTTTTAACAAAAGAAGATATATGGACTAAAGTCTGGTCTTAAGAAAATTCTATCCTTGCTTTTGACAACGAAATATTATAATGAACAAATACTATACGTTGTAAGAAATAATAAAAAAACCCGATTTAAATAATTAATTAACTGATGAATTAATTATTGACTTCTGCTTCAATTGACTGCAAGTTATAGCCGAGACCAAGTTTAAGAATAAAGAGAAGAAACAAAACAGGTAAATAAATACGTGAAGCTTATAACCTGAATGTTAAGTATAGCAAAACATATTTTAAGGTAGACATAAATAACACAGAAAGCAAGTATGAGCAATGAAGTTTTCTATATACTATACAATAATTAGCAATCCGAATTGGGAACTTCGAGAGGATGTTATGTAGCTAAATGTAAAAGTAGTTAAAAGGAAAATCAGTGCATTTTTGTAAAAATAAATAAACCTTTAATGATTAGATCAACACTTTTGTATCAAAATAGAAAACAGTGAAAATACGAAATTCCCAACTCTGAGAGACACAATAGTAAACATTTATTAAATATTATCGATATTTCCATTAACGTAACAACGAAGGTGTCGGTCGGTGTGGTCTCCAAAACGGCATTGCGCGACGAAACAAAATGGCGCCTTTTATTTTGTTTCTTTGTCAGTAGCATCCTTTTCTTTCTCTTTGTCCTTCTTCTCTTGGAGTTGTTGGAGATGAGCCGGGAGAGCTTTGAGGATAGCGTGAACCTGCAAACAAGTTACGTTTTGTTTCTCCCATTATTCAAAGGACAGTTGCGAAATATAATGGGTTTTGGTTTAATATATTGGAATAAAAATGAATAATAACGACTTTTATATATTTACATAATATCGCATACTCAATATAGTGAATCTATCAAAACAATCGGGTTAGTTGGTTTAAAAATATGAGACAATATTGATTCTCAATCCTGGACATTCTCAACAATTTATTACACATTTGCAGTATTATGACATTTAAGGGTATTTTCTCAATATAATTTCATTACCTCTTCAGCAACAGCCATGAGGACAAACTCGAACTGTTGTTTGGTGGCCACGGTGCGGGCGCGCTGGTCTCGAATATGTTCCAAGGTGGCTGCGATGTCAATCTCCTTGGCTCCCTTGGCCATGCGATTCAGAACCATATCGATCAAGCAATAAGTACCCGAGCGACCTGCTCCATCACTGGAAAATCAAAATACTCTTTAAGTTTAACAGCTTCGGTGAAAAAGTCTCTCTTTAGCAATCAAAACCATTATATTAATAATGGTTTTGATTGCTAAAGAGAGATTTGTTTCTGCAATATGTAGGAACGCTAATGCTTGTCATAATTAACGGGTTTGTTTTCGCTAAGAATTGTATCATGGATTCATAAAATATAAATTATTATAACAAGCTTGGATAAACCATTTTTAGAGCGAGGCACATAAAAAGGTACTATTTATAATATGTTAAACAAGGGTGCTGTGTAGTGTCGGCTTAGAATAGCACTACCCCATTTCTTCCGGTGGGTGTACGTAAGAGGCGACTAACGGTATTGGGGCTTTTAAGGGATTTTTGGGCGATGCGGTTGGAGACCATCACCAACAACCTTTATTTTACCATCTTTTCCCCACTCAACTTCAAAAAGTGGCTGAGGAATTTCTAATTCCTTAGTTTTGGCTACCCCTTCTAGGGATTCATACCCGTGAGTATATGTATGTATGTAAACAATTGTATTCTGTTTTTGAGGATAATGGTAAATAAATATTGATACAAATAATAACGTCATTTGTTTACAGAATAAATGATGAGACTTATGATGATGAATCAGTTATTTTGATCAAGTTATTAGATCGCTATCACAGCGATAAACAAATTCGTCAATAAGGTCGTGAATCTGCGGAATTATTTGTTATTAATTTGTTGAATGTTTGAAGTCCATTCATTAATATTATAGAACAATGAGAAGAATAAAAGAGCATGTATGAGAAGAATAATTAATGTAAGGGAAGCAAGAGAGGTTTGTCAAGATCGTACTAAGTGGCGATCGATAGTCTCTGCCTACCCCGATGGGAATAATGGGCGTGAGTTTAAGTAAGTAAGTAAGTATCATTACTTACTTACTTAAGGACTTCATAGCAAATTCGAATGATGTTACTAGTTAACTTCCGGAGATATATTAATTACCAATTTAAATGTTAAGGATGTCATGATATGTATGTTATATTCGTGTGTATATCTATGTCTATGTTTATATCCAACGTTTCTTAAAAAAATGCGAACGTGAATGATTATGATTGTAAAGTCTTAACGCCAAACTTTTTACCCAAACAAATTTTAATGTGCCTTTTAGGAATAGACTAGAGAAAAGTTGCGAGCTTTATTTTTTCAATTAAACATAATCCATACTATTTAGTTATGAAGTTTGAAAATATATTCATTAGATGGGAAAGATTTGAGAATGTGATTTTGCAGCTATAGATAATTCGCTATCGGTCAAGTACTTTAATAGTTCATAACGAAATAATTCTAAGCCGAAGGCAAAAGTGACTTATTACTAGTTCCACACACTTTTACTACACAAAGAACCTGGAACTCTTGAATTTGAAACTGTAAACTTTAAAGTGAGGTCGTAAGAGGATATCGCAATGTTTACCCAAAGATTCATAAGGTCAATAAGCGCAATACACACTGAGCCCGCCGGGCCGCCGACATTGCCCAGCGACGCAACCCGGCGGCCTGTGTTGAGAGAGTCATGTCTATTTTTTGTATAAAAACTGACCGCCGACAACAGCCGGACTCAGTGTGTATTGCGCTTTACGCATACATATACATACATATTCTCACGCCGTTAGTTCCCATTGGGGTAGGCAGAGACTATCGATCGCCACTTTGTACGATCCTGGCAAACCTCTCTGGCTTCGTTTACATCCATCATCTTTTCATACATGCTCTTTTATTCTTCATACTGCGGACACCTGCCTTTTTGAGCACATTTTCTATTTGATCCAAATGTGTCCTCCGAGGTCGTCCTCTACTAACATTACCTTCCACATTGGCTCTATATATCTTTTTCACCAATTTACTGTCATCCATCCTCTCTATGTGCCCAAACCATCTCAACATTCCTTTTTCTATCTTTCTTACAATATCATCTTTTACACCACACCTTTCACGAATCACATCATTCCTCACACGATCACATAACCTTACATTACATTACGCATACATACCGCAAAACATATTTACATACTCCAAACTATTGAATTTGAGGAAAATCTCCAAGTGTCGGAAACGAATTACAAAGTAGATGTAGATACATAGTCTGCGACTTGATAATGATATAAAAATAGCTTTCTGGCATTAATTACGATCAAATTGTAATGTTAACTTTATATGAGTAAAATAATGTTACCTGCAATGGACCACGATTGGGCAGGACCTTCCTCTGTAAGACTTGTTAACTTTTCTGAAAAACCAAATTTGCACTTGTAATTTCATAAAAGTAGTAATCATATTTAATTATATAATACGAGTAAGCAAAGTTAGTTATTACAGCCGAGGTAGATTGTCAGGCAGAGCCGAAGGCGAGGCCTAAGGAACCCATCATAGTAATAACTAATGCTCACGTGGGTCACGACTATTTTTAACACTTGTGAGAAAAATATCATTTGTTGCAAACTGGTTGTCTATGAAAATATGTTACCTAAAAAATAAGAAAATGATGGTATAAGTATAAGTCTGTCAAGGTAGTCTACCGTAGACGATTACATCACGTTCTTTAAAAAAGAAAGAATTTCCTAATCGCCGAGAAGAGCCATAAAAATTGTCTTCAGTCAGTTAGTACATATAATGAAATAGGACCCTTTAGTCACTTTAACCAATTACGACAAGTCTGAAAAATTTGGATGTCTACTTTATTCCAGACCTCTACCCAATATGAAATAACTGTTTCATTCAACGTTTTTTAAAAGACTTGTATAAAAAAAAACGAATAAAATAATCTCATCAATAAAAATCATCCATTTATTCGTTTTAGTTATTTCAAGTGGTTATTTTACTTTGCTGCTAGGTGAACCTAGGCGTGTAAAGTCATATTGAAATTTACCCAATAAAATACCTAGAAAATTCAAGCAAAATAAAACGAAACAAAGAAAGTACCTCCTGAATTCAAGCAGAGCCTTGGTGGAAGAAGGTACGCCATTCTCGGGCCACGACAGGAAGTGGAACTGGGTGACAGTGCGGGTTTCTCCGGTACGTTGGTTCTTCAGATAGAAACTCCTCACCAAGTAATCATCGCACCAGATATGTTCGCTAACTAGGTGGACCTGACAAATTTAAATGATATGTGAGTATTTGTAACGGTAAGAGTGTTCGGTTTATGTACCGAAGGTCTCGGATTCTCGGATTGTCTTACTTAAAAAATGCTTGTCTATCCTTAAGTAATATCCTGGCATAACTCTTGACATTTTGAGTGATTCTCGCAATTTAACTCATTTATGCTCAAAGTGGCCAAATTAATGTATAAGCTAGGCACCTTATAAGTCTTACCTCATAAATATGGTAAAGTTCAGATCCTTCTTCGGGCCAGTAACGGTGGCATAGCTGAGTGCCGTTTTCTGTGAGTCTAGTCAGCATTACCATTACCACGGAGCCTTGTTCCCAGACCATTTGCCAGAAATCGGGAGCTGTGTTGGCTAGAGGACCAGCTGCTGCGATGTATGCCGGGTTTCGAGGGTCGTGGTCGGTCTGTGAATTTAATATATAGTAGTCAAGAGATACCTCTGTAGTTGTCGTTAGTTTCATCGACTAGTAAGTGCCAAAATTATTTTATAGAAGATTATAACTTCGTTTGATCTTCGAAGCGGCAAAAGGGGCACGAATATAAATTTACAAGAAGTTAGAAAAGTTACGATTGCTATTATCGATCTTGATGTGAATAGTAGACCATCTGTTAGTTTGTTGGACGAGCAGCCAGTGTTCAGCGAATTTATAAGGTGTTATCACGTCAACACTCAGTTAATCTTTCTTTTATGAGTTACGTAATGGCTGCATTTCATAAAAATGAATTATATGAATTAGCACAATTTTGAAGTAAGATAAACTCAATAAATATACTTACTATAGTAGAAGCGTTGATATAGTCCGAGCTCAGATGGTTGGTCAAAGTGTTGAGAGAAACGCGAGAGTGGTCGTACGGGAGTACATCAGTGTATCGGTTCTTGTCTTTGTTCTCGGGTTTCAAAGCTGCGACTGTGGCACACGGTTCTGCCTCGTAGGCACATAAAGCTTGCCATTCTTGTTCTAGGCGGTCTTTGTTGCGAAGATGGTCTTCCATGTAGGCCTAAGGATTATAAGTATTGGGATTTAGAAAACCTACATATAATTAGTGAATTAGGATAGAGGATGAGTATGAGTCCAATGCCAGCTGTGAGGTCTACTGTTTTTGAGTTTGTTTGAAGTTTTTGGTAATGACTCTTGTAAGTCCAGTTACAGGATTTATTAACGTTTCACCAAAACCATGGTTATTATTTAGATCGTTATGTTTGTACTTTCATCAGTTTTATCAAGGGGTCACCATACATTATCTCAACATATTTGGAAAATTACAATTTAAAACAGTTTATATTTACTTTAATATTTTAATGAAACACTTACCAATACCATGTGTCCGGTTGATATATCCATATTAGTTAGCGCCGGTTCCTCACTCCTGAAACAGTCATGTTGCTTAATATTTAAATGAAAATTATTTAAAACTATTAGATGTGTATTATTATAATTGACGCAATTTATGTTGCATAGGTAGTTTTGCTACTGATTCAGATTATGTTAACTATATAGTATACTGACCAAGACGATGTGCTCGATCTGGTAGAAGGAGAGTTTCCGTCAGGTTCCTTAGACAAGGAGGTGATACGCTGAGGATGCTCCGAAGACTGCGGTCCAGTTCCACTCCATTTACCGGACATACGAGCTCTGCATAGCTCCTGTATAAAATACATGATTTAAGTTTATTTATTATCGAACCCAAAAATTAAGGAGGTAGATATCTGAAAATTTCAAGGATATGTATGAGTTAAGCTTGGCCAATGAGGATGACAATGCATTATTACGTGGGTGTACTGTCTACTGAACACAAGATCAATGTAGGTTATATTCGTATATTGTAAAGATGCTAATAACAATAATTTACTGAGCAGAAACGAGTATAGATATGAAACGATAGTGCGTAACAGAGCCTAGTGTACGGGCGGCTATTATTTTGCGGCACCTTCCGCCAGGAGGACCTGTTGATGTCTCAAATAGTGTAATTTAGTCTTTCTTTAGGTATCCAGACAATTAAAAAATTCATTAATAATATCCCCATATCGATTGCATAAGCATTATTGTACGAAAAATCTGTATAACTAGACTGACATATTTCAAAACCTTTCCTATAAACCACGCTTTTGATATAATAATAAAATATAATCACCTGGTAATCATTAGTAGCTTCGGCATCTATTTCCGAGGCTGTAGCCAAACCGTGCATTTTACGCTTGGCATTCATATCCTTCTTGAGCAGGACAGCAAACACTACTGTGCCGCTGACCAGAACTGCGCAGGATCCGATCAGAGCCAACAGCACTGGCAGCTCTAAGCCGAACACCTGGGTGCCCGATGGAACGGTTTTTTGGAGAACCGGTCTTTTTATCTGTTCGAAGACGAAGAATACAGTTATAGTTACAGTTGCAAATTCTTGTCATGGAAACTCAATCTTAGTTACGCGAAATTAGACTTAGTCAGGACATTTAGAAATTCTTCTCGTTTGGTTTCTTTGCTAAACAACTTGCAAAGCTACCGTAGTCAGTTAGAATATATATTTTAATACAGTTTTAGTTTGTTTGTTTTACTTACCCTATCTCCAACACCAGCATCAATCACTTCGACTCCCGTGAGTTTCTGGAAACGATCTTTAATAGCACCTAAAAATAACGCAATTGATTAGATAATACGGATTTGTTGTTTATTACCTGACTATAAGTTGCAAATATTTTTACCAAGTTGTGTGGCGATATCTTCAGCACTCAATCCTTTACTGTTCTTTTCAACTTTGAATGTTACCTCATCCGGTGCAACTCTGAAAATTTATAAATCACGGGATCAGTCACTATATGAAATTTCAGACAAGCCTATTAATAAAGCGATTCTCAAATTTTTCATCGTTTTTCTCTTTCTTTCAATATTTTTCATACCTGTTATATTTGCAGATGTTATATGAAAATTAATTTTCTTCATTAATAGTAAATTCGACAATTTATTAGCAGATTAATATGCACTTTGTATGTGGAAAGATTTGTAAAATAATAAGGACAAATTAAAATAATTGTGTAAAGTCGAAAGTATATAATTTCTATTCTATTTTATGATCGGCTTCGAATAGCGCTAGCCCGTCTTTTCAATTTGTTGATGGGCACGGCCACCAAGAATACAGATTTTATAGTCCTTTTGGATTTTACATATTTTTTTAAGGTGGGACTTCAAAAAGTGGCTAAGTTATTCCTTTTTTTATTTTAAGTTGTTAATTAAAAAAATGTTTACCAATCAATTGTTTTATATATAAAAATATTACAGCATAAAATTATGGTGATTAACAAAGGTGTAAAAATAACTTTCAAAACTTTAAGCTTATGCAAATTTTAACGGAAAATTGTTTTTTGCTTACCGCGGGGATGTAAAAGTATGTTCATCGAGTTCAAGCATTTTTTCAATCTGTTTGATTAACTCCACTCCTTTGTCCCAATTAGTACACACTCTGTGAAAAGTTCAACATTTTAAATTTAGAGAGTTGCGAGTCAGATACGTTTATAGAAGAGAACAAAGGTAAAGGATGAAATGTACCGAATGCAATTTCTGAACAGAAATTGAAATTAAACTGAACTGTCTTCTCAGTAAGGAGAAACACCGTCATGTACCTTTACCTTACATGCAATTTGAATATCATAATATGGTAGTATAAAACAAAATTTTGCTTGTCCCATATCTTATTGTCTATTCCATTTCTGTTTCAGAATATGAAGTCTCAGACATACATGCGCTCACGGCTATAATCCCTAGAAGGGGGAGGCAGAGCTAAGGAATTAAAATTCTTCAGCCACGTTTGGAAAGTTTAGTGGGGAAAAGGTAATAAAATAAAGGTTATTAGTTATGGGTCTCCAACCGCACTCTGGCATTTGTTAACCCTTTATAAGGCAAGGTATGAGAAAAAAATTCATTGTACGAGGGCTGCTATTTATGTATCCGGAATAAAAAAAAGAAACAAACATATATCAATTAATATGGTTTTATTGCTTCTCAAAATATTCGCCGCTCAGATCTATACACTTTTGCATGCGTTGAAACCAATTTTCATAGCACTTTTTCCACTCAGACTGAGGTATCTCCAAAACGTGCATTTTGAACGCATCGACTGCCTCTTCGCGGCTCGAAAAACGTTGACCACGTAATTTTTTCTTCACATTTGGAAATAAATAAAAATCATTGGGTGCCAAATCAGGGCTGTACGGCGGATGACCTGTCAATTCGATCTTTTGAGCTTCTAAAAACTGAGTTGTGACGGCCGACCTGTGACAGCTAGCATTGTCGTGATGCAGAATGATTCTACGTTGTCGGTTAGTCTTTCTTATTTGTTCAAAGACTTCCGGCAAACAAATGGTCGTATACCACTCCGAATTAACAGTTTTACGATTCTCTAAAGGCACTGTAGCTACATGGCCATTTATACCAAAAAAACAAGCGACCATTTGCTTCAATGTGCTTTTTGCACGAATAACTTTTGTTGGGTTCGGCTCATCTTGGAACACCCACACCGTGGACTGCTGCTTAGTTTCGGGGTCGTAAGCGTAGATCCAAGATTCGTCACCTGTGTAGATATTATAAACAGCTTTTGACGCACCACGGTTGTATTTTTTTAACATTTCTTTGCACCAATCGACACGAGCCTGTTTTTGATCAATACTCAAGTTGTGCGGAATCCAACGGGAGCAAATTTTTTTTACAGCTAAATGTTCATGAAGTATCTTATGTATGCTCGTCATACTAATGCCCAGAGATGCCTCTATCTCACGATATGTAACATGACGATCTTGAGTTATTAGTTCCCGGACAGCATCGATGTTTTGAGGTACAACGACCGTTTTAGGGCGACCTTCTTTAATTTCATCAGTAAGCTTAGATCGTCCACGATTAAACTCGCTAAACCAGTGATACACAGTGGTCTTTGAGGGTGCTTCATCCCCAAAAGTTGAAGTAAGCTGATCGATGCACTGTTTTTGAGTTAGACCACGCCGAAAATCGTAAAAAATCATGGCACGAAAATGTTCACGAGTTAAATCCATGGTGGTGAAGACACGCAATTTTCAAAATGACGCTACGATGTTAAAACAATTGACAGTCACATAAAAATAAATGTATTCTAAAGCTAAAGAGTTCTATTTTTAAATGATGTAATTACTTTTTAAATTATTGTTCTGTAAGTGGCCAGTTCCGGATACATAAATAGCAGCCCTCGTATTTAACTTCTATTTGATGCTAGGTAAGGTTGTAATTATGGTGGTCGCTATATGCCCTCTGCCTTAAAAATGGTTAATTTCTCATGGCATCAGTCAGTAAAATAAACGCAAAAAAACACCTTAATTACCTTTTGTTGTGAGATACTCTTAAAAAAGGAAGACTTATATTTATGTGTAACTACTAAATACTAATAATTACAAGGATTTTATGCATTTGAGGATCAATAAAAATATCCATGATTATACTTGCTTTCCAAAATTAAAATATAGAATGAATGTAACAAACCTCTGTTTAAACTTGACGTAGGCAAATGACGGGTCGTGGTTGTAATCACTGGGTTTATAGGCCACTCCACTTATAGGCCACTTCCGTGGAATTGGAGCTGGTTCTGGAATTCACAATATATTTATTTACAATTATTTTACGCACAAAATTTCACGTTTAATCTTATTAGTAGATATAAGTACATACGTCTACCAGTAGAAAGATTTTAAGTTCAAACATTCTTGTGGATCAAACTCAATTCAAAACAGTACACGATGTAACTCAAATTCTTAATAGTTTAATAACTGTAAAGGAACCGCAACTTATTTATAGCATGGATAAAATTTAATTGATGAGTATGAGCATTCGTAATCATGTGATTAGTAAAATATATAGTATACAGATTAGAATAAATACAAATATAAAATAAAAACACATTTTGAACACATAACGAAAGGCCACCACCAAAACTAGAAAAAAAATACAGTTGCATGCCTGTGTACAAAATAATATGAATGAGTGTGCTGTGATAAGGAAAAGTGACAACATTTATTTGGTGCCGACAGAAGACAAGACGTTGGGGTGCAGACAAATTTGGATACGTTGATATCATCCGGTAGCATTCAAACTCTGATTAAATTGCAGGGAACATCGACAAGGTCTACACAGAGATTTTCTTCTGACTGTGACACTAACCTGTCACATTTTTCTGGTGCATTGACTTTATAGTTTTTGCGTCCAGGCGCGGCCCAGGTTTTTTTACGTCATCTCTTTCCCTACGTTTAAAGCCCCATTCATTATAAAGAAATCTTGGCAAATCTTCCGAATAATATTTGTATTTTTCAGCTGAAACATTGTCGGTATCTGAAATATCGCTGCCTGGAGAATGTCGTTTTTCGGATGAAGAGCTCAGCGGTAAGGTGCCTATATAAATAAAAATAACAAAACATAAAAATACTGTGTATGAAACAGTCTGTACAATGAGGTATTTAGGAATTGTGTTAAAATACAGAGGCTGAATATTGCTAGAGTGAGCAACCAAATAAAATAGAATAAGGTTTATTATGTTAATATTTCGCACTGACCTTGGAAATCGCTGGGTCTCAGTGGCCCTCCTTCTGCATACAAAGCCTCCTCAGGTTTTAGTTTCGATTCGACTTCTTGTTTCCAAAAATTTAATAGATACTGCATATTTTTTATAGCATCGGTTTCGTCTCCATTATCTACAAAAATAACACTTAATTGGTTTACATTTTAATTATTTTCATTCTTGTATAAAACTTGATTTAATACATTTGGATTATATCTCAATTTTAATTCAGTTTATAAATTATGGCAATCGTGCAAACCTTTAAAATTTGGATCTAGATCACCACTGCCTTCATCAAATGAGAAGTTGTCCATGCCGTCTTCATCAAAGTAAACCCTAGGTTCAGATATTTCATTGTCTGGATTTTCATATTCAAACGGAAAATGTTTGGCGGCAAAACTTTCTTTATATTTTTCAAGGGCATTTGATCTAAATTCAGCATCTAATGGGGAAAATCGGTTAGCAGTCAAATATTCCGCTGTGTATGGTGGAACTTTAAGTTTATGTTTCCGGTAATGTGCACCGATACGTTCCTCACCGTCACTTTCATTTAAAGGCTCCAATGGGGAAATAGACTTTTTTTCTTTGTCATAAAGTTTATTAGGTATTTTAGTATTTCCAGATTTTTGTTCAGCTTGTATTCTTTCTCTGAACCCACCAAAAGGTTCAATAATTATAGGCGTTGGTTCGTCATCTTTCATTAGAATATAGTCATGAAATTGATCCCGCAGATCTTGTTTTCCATTCAGGTTCTCAGTTTCTCCAATTATTAAATTATCTGGAATCAAGTCTACAAATAAATGTCAAATTGATGTATGCCGATTTCATGTAACATTTATGGCAGATCGATAGCTCGACAGATTATATATATATATATTCTTTATCATCCTTTATATCTGAATGAAACCTACTAACTTACTACTACATATAAATTAGAGTGATTTGCTCACGAAAAACTCATGTGGGGATTATTACTAATACATAACATAACATAAACATAAACGTTCATGCCGAATATCCCCGAAGGGGTTGGCAGAGGTACTAATACTTCTGAACATCACGTGACTTTTTCACCTGGTTTTCAGAGTACCCACGTTTTGCATGGACAGTGTACTCACGTGATAGGGGGCAGGCCTATCGCTGTTTTGTACGAATACACTGTCACATGACTAAGTACAACTCAGCCATGTGGGTTTCCTCACGATGTTTTCCCTTACCGTTAACAACCATGATAAACAAACCACACATATGTCTTTAGGAAAGACAAATTGGTGTAGGCCCGACCCGGGATTTGAACACTAGTCGTTTGCACGATAACCGGTGTTCTTCCCATTGAGCTGTCACGTATTAAGTATTTACTAATCAATGAAGGAAAGAACAAAAAGAAAATTTTTCGACACCAACAAGAAGGCTTTCGCATTAGTAGTCACTTGACACC
Organism: Bedellia somnulentella; assembly: GCA_963576735.1. Classification (NCBI taxonomy): domain Eukaryota; kingdom Metazoa; phylum Arthropoda; class Insecta; order Lepidoptera; family Bedelliidae; genus Bedellia; species Bedellia somnulentella. Next base: position 10,146,747 of record OY755173.1, on the reverse strand, counting down.
ATAGCTCAATTGGCAGAGCGACCGGGAGGTCGTGGGTTCGAGAGCTGTTGGTGACAAAAAAAATCTTTCCTTAATTGATTATTACTAAATATAACATTAATTTCAAACCTGGAGGCGGTAAGTATCGATCCGGGTCGTCATCATCTAAAGGAGGACTAAAAATTTCATTAGCATAATTCGAATCTTTGGCAGAAAGATTGGGTGTGAATCTAATGAAGGCGGTGTTGTCTGGGTCTATCTGTAAAATAAACCGAGTTCAAATGCAGAAACTTGTTTGCATGAGTGAATTTAGAGGAAATTCTTTTAGAGCTCCTGATTCTTATCCCTTGACCTTGATAGCAACACCATTGCAATAACAAATACATTTTCAACATTGGGCCAAACGTATTTAAGTTTCTTTATCATATTGCAAAATTAAGTATTTGCTAAAATTTATTAACACTTCATGGAAATTCGATATCAGTAATGAGACAATGACTGAGATGGCTTTAGCCACTGACCTCCATTCAAGGATACTCTACACTAGGGATCGGCCCTGTGGTACTATATCTTTATAACGTTATGCAAATAATAATCATATCGCAACAGAAATATTCCATATGCCGTTTTCTCTTTCTAACCTTCCAAGCTTAACCTTTTGAAAAAGAGAGCAATGCATGTTTCCTTCTTGTTGTTTATGGCAAATTTTCGTCAAGACGTTTCGATTATGATAGCGCGTACAAAAGTGTTGATTGCGTTTATTGTGTTTTGGACATTGATTTATCAAGTTTTAGACCAAAAAATTGCACAGGCAATATAAGTGCACAATGCCTTGTTGCTCTATTAAAGATTGTGGCGCCCGTAATAGCGAAAATCAGCCTCAATTAACTTTGCACAAGTAAGTAATTATTTTCTTTCTTTTCACTTCGGTCAAGTGTATTTTTTTGGTGTATTTCATGCTTCCTCGATGTGATCAGAGGAAACTTCATGATCATTGTAATATTTTCGCCATAAAAGGCTTAGTTTTCATGATTTCTTCCAAAATTATTTCCTCTCATTGTTTACCTAGTGATGTGAAACACTGATCGTTTAGTATTATCGATGTTTAAGTACTATCAGATTCGGTTTAAGTTGGTTAGTAGGTTAACCTATTAAAAATCTAAATGCCTTCCAAAATGTAGGTAACATTATTTTTATAGTTTACACTTTTCTTCACATTTGTTACTTTGAGGTGGTTATTGATTACTAAAATTAAATAATTTCAGGTTTCCTACAAGTGAAGCACGAAGAAGAAAGTGGCTTGATGGTATTGGCTTTGAAAACATCAACCATCGGCATAAAAATTGGCATTGCATTTTAAAAAAATGGTATGGTTTATCAAAAAAAAACACGAATGAAAAGGTTTCATTCAGAACGTGTTATAACAAATTGACGTTATTTAAAAATGAATAAATGTGACATTTTTAATTTAAATACGTTGTTTTTTTAGTATTTATATGTACGATCTTGCAATATAAGTCAAGCACAGCATCAATATTTTGTTGTACGTGTACGACAACTGTGTAGTGTCGGCTTAGAATAGCACTACCCCATTTCTTCCGGTGGGTGTACGTAAGAGGCGACTTACTGACTTTTAACAGCGTTTTAAGGGAATTTCGGGCGATGCAGTTGGACACCCATCACCAACAACCTTTATTTTACCAACATCTCCCCACTCAACTTCCCAAAGGTGGCTGAGAAATTTGTCATTCCTTAGCTCTGGCTACCCCATCAAGGGATTTATAGCCGTAAGTAAGTATATGAAACGTGTACGACAACCGATTTAAAGTCATCCTTGAGCATATGACACCCATTGATTAATCTCACTGAACCACTGATCGATGCTCTGCTTTTAACTTACCTCACGCCGAAAATCATAATAAATTATCGCTCGAAAATGTTCATGAGTTAAATCCATGGTGATGTGTGATCCATGGTGGCAAAACGAAGGTTTAAAACTGGTGTTAAAATATCTAGATATCAATCAAAAGTATTTGCCCACTGTTGAAATAAATTATTTCTACATAAACATGTTGGCAAATTTATCGATATTTTTCTATTCTGATTCTTGCATATACAACCCTAGGTCAGCCATTTTAAGTGCCAATAGGCCACGCCCCCTGCTACGCTCTGAGAGTGTTTAGGGCCGATCCATAGTGTAGAGTATCCTTGCCTCCATTATACTATAAAGTACGCTGGACTAATGATACGTATTAAAATGACAGCTATTTATTGTGCCGATTTGAAGCGCCCCCAATGAGGGGGAAAAGAACTAAATCTGACGTAAACTGCAAAATGGCCAGTGCTTTTTTTACCATAAAGCATATATATCTATGGTTTTTTAAAACTATAATATTCAATAGTGCTGTTACCATGCTGAGAAATTCAGTTTCGATAAAACTTACCGATATATGCCGTGTAGTGCTTATAGACAGATTGTTAAATAAAGATTACCTTTTTATTAATTAATTTTATAATTTAATTAACAGGTTTCCAACTGAAAATAGGAGTTTGGAATTATAGCTGAAAGTATTAATAAGTCTAGTTCGTGTCCAAAAGCATATAGTTACATATGCTCAAAACACTTCATATGGCTTCTGACAACTGATTTATTTAGCATAAGCATGAAATACTTTGAGAAAGTAAAAAACGTTGTTTTTGTTTATAGTTAATATAAAAAATAATATAATTATGTTTATTTTTTATAAATACCTCACCTAATCTGTTGTTTGTATTGCCACGGGCAAGTGAAACGCGAAGCAGCTCATTACGTACTGAAGTTGAAGATTCATTTTTATAAATAAAACGCACTAAGGGTTCCGTACTATCATCTATAATAGAATGTTATTTTGACTTTGATATTTACTTTACCGTTACTTTTTAGTATTTGTTGTTATAGCGGCAACAGAAATACATAATTTGTGAAATTTTCAGCTTTTTAACTATCACGGTTTATGAGAGACAGCCTAGAGACAGACCGACAGACAACGAACTCTTAGTAATAGGGTCCCGTTTTACCTTTTGGTACGGAACCCTAAAAACGTTCCAATTTTACGTTGGATCTAGTTAGCTACTCACACCCCACCCACATTCCCCAGCTTCGGCTTATCCTACGATTACTCCATCCTTCCTTAGTCATAGTATTAGCGATCAATTGAATTAGTTAGGACATAAGCCATGATTTATGAATGAAGAGTATTATGATCCATTCCTTAAAGTAGAAACTCTTATCGATATATTCTATCTTACTGTCCCATCCTTTCATTAGTTCCTTTCCCTCTCACTGCTGCCGTAAGCGCCAAAATGGCGAAAATCAAATTGCCTCAATATGTCACGGACGGACTATAATTGGTCCAGCGTACTTATTTAGTATAATGGAGGTCAGTGGCTTTAGCCCATTAAATACTAAAATATTAGAAATAACGAAAATAATTATAAGTTCTAACGCAAATTGCAATTACCTCAACTTGATCTTGAGCAAGATCAGGTATATCATTGGTTTCCATTTTATGATCCTGGAATGGATCACAAACTTTCTTTTTCACTAGGTCGGGGTCCCTGTGAATGTTATACAAATAAATTTTATATATAGTCATAATTAGATATCATTGATTGTTTCAGTTGGGATTTACATGTTTTTAAAAAGGATATTATACAAACACATGTTTGTTTTTATAATTTGAATTGGCAGGTTACTTACAATTTTTCTCGAAGGGTAAACAGCATTGCTTGCAATACACATTGCGTATACGCATGCCCCCACTTAAAACCACGCCTTACGAGCAGTTGTAACTCGTTCTCGAACCACTTCAGATTTTCATTGTCCATGTCATACCTAAATGAAAATAAAAATATTATTACCCATACATACTCGTGAGTCAAATCCCAAAAAGACGAAGTCTCAGCTTCGGTATCAAAGTGAAGTGTAGGAAAGACGTTATTAGGTGAAGGATTATTGGTAATGTTTCCAAGCACGTCGCAAATTAATTATATATTTTTAAAAACGGTTTTATATCATCACGGCTTGTGTCGTAAGAGATGAGCAGTGATTGAAAAAACCTTGAACTTTTAAAAACATACACTACTCGTGCGAGGCTGCGACGGTCACAAATATAGTTTTAATTTTCGATTGATTTAGTTTCTTACTTGGTTTTGTTTATTGAATTAAATGACAAATACAAATCATACTGACCGATACAAGGAACCTTCTTCAGGTTCTTCTTCGTATATCGGGATGCATTTTCCGAACGCGAAATCTGTAAAAATATGCTATCTGTATGTGCTCACATTTATGGAAACTATATTGCTACGGAAATAATGGGCCATACATCAAGCACATCATAAATGGTTATAAAATAAAATGCAACATTTTTGTGATAGGATTCTAATTTAATACGTTATTTGATGTATACTTATTATTCTATGGTATATAAGTATCTCAAAATAGGCATCTTTGTCTTAAGTTTAAATTAAGTACATCCATATAATAAGAGATCAGTAATATAGCAATCTTAATTTTTTTTGGTTACTGTTGTAAATGCCAAGGCACCTAACCTCATGAATGCATTCTGTTTATTATTCGTTTCATAATGTAATGTATTCAATGATCTCAGTTACGACTACCGTAACGATTCGAGGTAACGATCATCGAATGATCAGGGACACATTGAGCATCAATTTGCAGCTCGAAAAACCCTGGGTGATAGAGTTCCAGCTATGTCAAAAACCATATTTTTTTTAAAGATCTTGAACTATTCTAACACATGTTTCAAAATTATTTTCATTGACACGTATATGGCATTGATGTGGATTACGGTAGCGAATTGTGGACGCTGTGTTTTATGCTCAGATAGGAAAATTATAACTACGTTTTTATCTCCTTTTATGGCAACTCGATTAAGAAGTTAACATTGATGTCATAAAATTCTCAATTGAACTAATAAAGCACATGGTTCAATGATCAATGCTTTGTAAAGGCCGGATTGGCAGTCGTCAAATGGCGCTTTAAAGCTGAAGTAATAGGTAGATATCCAATAAGCACTTACCATCGTAACACCATTCGACGCCATCGACGCATAAGGCTGAGCTGAATAGACAACCTGAAAATAGAAACATGAGATATAACTTGTCATGAAATATTTCAGCAGCATTCGGAAAGCGAGTGCAATACATACAATGGTGAAGTAGAGACTAACCGATTGCAACTGGTACGATCCTGGCAAGCCTCAATAAAAGTAGTAAAATTTTTTTTAGGCTTTCATATATGACAAAACACTGAACCTTTATTGTTTTATTAATTTATGTCTGTTCGCCCGTGTTTTATAGTGTTATATTTCCGAAACAATTGACACTACTCAGTTATATTATAGTTGATTGTAGAAAAGATTGTAAACTAAAGGATGGTTCGATATGATGGGTTACTAGCCACATCACTCAGCAACAACTTAGGAAGCCCCAATTACCAAGGTCGCCTCTTACGGCACCTGCTGAATAAAATGGGTTGATGCTATTCTCAACCCACACTAAACTACAGCTTAGCTTTTTAATTATTATTGTTATTTACTTTCAAGTTCGTAGATCATGTAACCTACGATCCGGGAAAAGAGGATAAAATAAAAAAATGGTGGGTTGGGTCTCTAGCCGCATTGCCCAAAAAACACTCAAATAGCCTCAAAACCTTAAGTCGCCTGTTAGGACATCCGCAAGAAGGGATCGGTTAGTGTTATTCTAAGCCGACACTACACAGTTTATATATATTTACAATCATATAAGGTAAACCAATAAAAGCTATTCACATTATAAACAATCCATTTACCGAACAGCTTAGTCCAGATGTTCTAGTACAGGTAGAATAAAATGCAATTTTATAGAAACCTTACAAAAGGTATTTAACGGATAAATTTCCATGTAAACTGCGCAAAATCGATTAAATACTTAGTAGCAAATGTATTTATCTCGAAATAGAAGTGGAACGTTTTCTTGGAATGAAAGGGACTAATAACTCAATACCTTATTCAGTATTTAGAATGTACTTGGAAACAAAATCATCAGGACCAGGTGGAGTAATTAGTGAAAAATAAACCTCCTCATTTTTTAAGGGCTACTATTATTGATAATAATAATAAATGCTCACCAAAATAGCTAAAACCCAAATACCCTAAAATTAAATTCCAAGTAAAATTAATTAACTCCATATAACCAACTCAAACAAAATATTTTTTTATTCAAAATAAATATACATACATCAGAATAATTCAAATTGAGTCTATATATCTCATTGATTCCCAAAATGGATGTTTTGCTCACCAAATATTGTTTTCGTAAAATATCAACATTAATACCAAAAAGTGCAGTCTAATTTGCTTTAGTGTAATCAAATTATGGAAATTTAAAACTTTCCATGCGTTTAAATCTAAGCCTTTTTTAATTCTCTTAAGATAAGAACGTCGAAGATAAGATTACAGCTTAATGCATGTAGATGGGTTTCCCAGCAATCTCAAAATTTATTTTCATTACAGTCAAATCAGAACAGTAACAGATTTGCTTAGGACGGTTTTTAATAATCTATAGTTATAGTCTTTAATTTATCACATTCTTGGGTCGGTGTTAACCAAACTTCTTCAAAACGGGTTGACTGATTATTATTTTGTTTGAAGATTTCGCAGATCTGTGAATAGATTTTTTAGTGCCCCTTCATGACAATGGTAGGCATCCTAATTTTTCCTTTATTTATGAAGACTATATTTTTTCGGTCAGATAGTATCTATTATAACATGTAAACCGCTACTCTACATCGCTAATGTAGGGTTAATTGTATTAGGAGATGGCCATGTGTTCTTACCGTTGTTGTTAGGAAAATCTAATAGAAAGTGTAATTGCTTTGTCATCACTCAAATATCACTTAAAGCCTCTGAACTATGAGTAATTATACTCATTTACGAAATCATTCACGTAGCGCTACAGAAATACTTGATCTCTTTAGAGATATTAAAAGTTAAGTAGCCGAAATGACAAATCTAGTATTTAGTATATTATAGTATTTAACACCATTTGCTTGCAAACCTAGATGTAAAGTGTATTTTTTGCAGTATCGATTAAACGTGTTCTTTCTTCTTTCTTTTCTTTGTTTCTCACTTTTATTTTCATTATTGCTTGAGCTATGGCTATGCAGATATAACTTATGTAACGAGCACAAACGAGACAAATAAAAAATAACAAATATGATCCGGAGCAAAAACAACAAAAGCAAAATACCAATTAAAAGTTTCCTAATAATCCCGAACAATTTATAAGCCCCTTTACCTTATAAACATTTTGCACAAATAAAGTAGGTGGGTATTCCAAAATCTCCCATTTTTACAAATTAACTATTGCAACGTTTCATTACGCAATTGATGTTTTTAAGCGAGTATTAATACGATTAAAAACACAATGATCAATGACTTATTTTCAATGATACTCTATACATTAATATGTATAAAAAATTTGGATCACTTAATGTTTGTGACGATTAATTATTTTGTAAAGTGTAACTAAAACTTGGAGAAGGTTTGCTATAGAAAAAGATGAAACGTTGTGAGGATAATGTTAAAAACATTTGGATCGGCTAAATATGACTATTTGATAACATCCATCAACTGAATGTCGATTAAATTTTGATAGTGCAAAGTCTGTGGGATCAGCTAGTACTGTTATAAAAGTTGTATGCCGTATTAGTTAATGTTATTTCATAATCATGCACCCGTTATAGTTAATAATTGATCTAATTAATTTAGATAAAATAAGCTGTAAGTTTTCCAAATAAAATAAAATATGTGCTGTCTGTTTGTCATTTATTTCTGATAACTAAACTTCTAACAGTTGACAATACTGTCAACCACTTAACGATTTATTATAATAATATCGAAAGAAAATATGGGCGGGGCGCACTATATTAAAATATAAGACAAAGCCATCTCCGTAGATGAAGAATATTAACAATCATAGACTGGTAAATGTAGATAGTATAAATAATATCTCAAAAGAACAAAACAAGTTTAGTTCAGAAGCGGACTAATAATTGAATTAGCTGGAATATCATGATTGGTAGGCACATTTCGTAAATTAATAAATAAAGAATAAATAAAGGAAAGAAAAATTTCGACACAGGCGGGAATCGAACCCGCGACCTCGGGTATACGCCCCCGTCGCTCTGCCAATTGAGCTACCGTGTCAATGGCTGCCAGCGCGAAATTCTTCTATCCTTTATTTCTTTTACATGTTAAAGTAGTGTTTGCGTTTCCTACCTCCGAATTTTCACTAATTCGGAAGGCCACTTGTCTACCTTTTCAGAGAGAATGCAAATGTTGAAAACACCTAACTATCACATAATTTAAATCTTTTTGTCCATGAAAACCTCATGTGGGGATTATTACTAATAAATAAAGAATAAAAAAAGAATAGAAAAATACATTTCGTAAATACAACCATATAATTTAATACGAGAGACAGTGCGTTTAACTGATGAGATTCGTATTGAATGGAAAGGATAATATGTTAAAATCGCTGTCTCGTCTTGTATTCAAATATTATTTGATTTATTTAACGAACAAGTACAACAAAGTGGCAATCAATTGTCTCTGCCTTCCTCAAAAAGAATAAAGGGTCACACCATGAAAAAGTGAAGACGAACATTACTAAACACTATGAGTTCAGTTCAGACACTTTGCGATTAAATTGAAGATATTTAGAAAAAATAACAGTAAAAATATGACAAGCTGTAATCCATCTGACAACCGTAATAAACCTTTAGACTAGACTAAGAAAGCCATCGTCAAATAAAATTCCAAATCCACTTTTAACAACCTAAAGTTAAAATCTGAGGACTAGACTAGGACTGCCATCGTGAAGTAAAATTCACACTTATAAATTAAAACGGAAATAATGTTTCAAAACTCACCTATGTTTCCATCAGCGGATGAGGGCGCCAGCGCATTAACCAGCACCAGCGCCCATAGGGCCTGTCGCCATAACAGGCGAGACATCACATCTGCAACAATAATTATTTTCAAATGTATTGTTTAAAAAAAGTGAAACATGCAGACATATATTTTTAGCGTCGGAAGTCCCAAAATGTTACTCATATCATTTTATATTACAATGAACTATCCACATAAACAATCTGTAGACTAACTATTGAAACTTATAACGCTCAGAAATCATAATATGTGATAGCCGAGCGAAGCGTAGAAGAGCGAGGCATTTAGTAATATAATTAAAACACATAGTTAAGCACATTATGAATAATAATATATGACAGCCGTATGTTGTGAGTAAAAAAATATAACAAAGTATCATTGAAAATGTATAAAGAATGTTTATTATGAACACCAATCGGTAGTTGAAGCATAAGTTTTTTTATGAGAGCCAATACGGACTCCCCCCCCAATATCTACACAACAGCTTCAATCAAGTTGCCTACTCATATAACATCGTCCGATACGTGGCCGCTACTTCAAAATCAGTTTTCCGTGTTATATGCCCTAGCTGTGCCATTTAAATTTTGTAATTAAATCAACAATGCGATCGTTTTCCCCGGCATCTTTGTTGCGGAATGCGGATTATTATCTTTTATTCACTGAATAATTCAACTGTGCCGACATATTTAATTCTATCTTATTCATACACATATTTATGTAATTCTATCTGCAGTATTTTTAATCATCATGAAGTTATGAGACCGATTCAGACAAGAACTCACCAGACTGAACCGAAGTTGGTTCGGAAAACATACATTAACGGATGTAAGTAAGTATCAACATTATTTTTAGTTTTTCACTGAAAAAAATTTAAGTGAAGAGTCAAACTTCATTACAGCTATTCAATTTTCATTGGCCAAATATCTCTATTTATACTTATTTTACTCTATCAAACTCCAAAAACTGATCAAATAAAACTGATAAAGCTCACTCATTTTGTTATTTTAAGCGATGTTCAAGTAAACGGCTATATTTTCGCAATAAACATGGACTATAAACCATTACTACCACGTTTTATCTTAATTAAAGATCATACATCAAAGCAGTAAATCGAAACTGCTTCTGAATTTATATATAACACAAAAATCTATACACAACTTTATGACGTAGATAGCTCCTGCCCTTTCATATCTGCCCACGCAAAAGCGCGCAAACAGGGATAAATCTATTTTTAACCCTTAGCTGAAGGTTTTCCATTTCCCATTTAATATATAAGAATGAAAACACAATTGACACAAACTGATTACTTAAACAGGCTTTAATATAAATAAAAACATCGCAGTCGATATTAAAAACATTAACTGTGTAACAGGTATAATAAATAGATAAGAACACAAACGAACGGAGATGATGAAACTTCACTTACCGTTTATCGATGTCTATCACTTCAAAACATATCCAAGAATGAATAAGGATTGTCTCGGTTTTTAATTCAGTAGCTGCCAGGCTGTGGTGTGCTTTAGAAGGAAATTACCAGCCAGCTGCTTTCTTCATCGGCGGAGTACAGAGTGTGCGCAGTAGAAATTATCGATCCTCCCAGAGCGTCCATTCACGAGGCTTCATTGCCGCCCACATAGCACGAGCCATTATGTTACACCTCAAATAACACTATACATATTCATTATCACTGTCTTTTTAATTAAAATTAATACAGTGATGTATTTATTTATTAAATATTAAAGTGTTAAGTTGGCGAAGTTGTTAGTACCGCCTACGTTCGATTGTCGCGTTATCAAATACAGGCTGGCATGCAAATGACATGATAACAATGCCAATGGCACGTTGTTACACACTAATGGTATTCTAACAAGCGCTGTCCTTTTGCTCTATATTAATTGAAATAAATACTCCGCGTCTAATATCTTTGCATATTTGTGTTTTTATTAATTTAATCATTTATTGAATGTAAACCATTCCTTTATTATATTTTTTTTACTAAATATGCTACATGTCTTTCTCTCAATGTCCTCTTCCCTCATCTTGTCTTATAAACTTTCAAATAAATCATATACTTTTTGTAGTATTGTATTCTTACCGTACTTTACAATCTAGAATAGCTTTCTTAACTCAAAGATACTAATACTTCTACATACATACATATACTCACGGGCATAAATCCCTAGAAGACTAGAATAGAATAATAGATAAGCTTAGATGATGTTTAGAAAAATACTTCTAAAGGAGAATACCTCTTAGAAGAATACTTCTAAACATCATCTAACCTGAATTTGAATGTTTTTGACATGAAAACCTCATGTGAGGATTTTTACTAATAAATAAAAGATAAATAAAGGAAACAAATAATATTTTTTTTTTGAAACCGGCCGTGTCGATTTTTTCTTTCCTTTATTTATCTTTTATTTATTAATCATCTAACCTGATTTGAATTACGTATGCTTTGATTGGACAGTACTCAGGTTATAGGGACAGGTCTATAGGCATTTCGTACAAATACACTGTCACATGTCTTAGTACAACTAAGCCATGTGGGTTTTCTAACGATGTAAGCCCACCGTTAAAAACGATGATAAATAAATCACCTATATGATTTTAGTGTAGGCCCAACGCGGGATTTGAACCCACACCTATTGGCATAATAGGCGGGTGTTTTATTCACAGCTATCACGGTTAAGACAAAAGTACATACATATAATCACAGCCATAAATTCTAAAAAGGGGTAGCCAGAGCTTCAGAGCTAGAAACTCCTCAGCCACATTTGGATGTTAATAGGGGACAAGATGGTAGAAATAAAGTATCGTTGGTGGTTAATGGGTCTCCAACAGCATCGCCCAAAAACCTTTAAAAAAGCTCCAAACCCTTAGTCACCTCTCACGACACCCGTTATTAGGAAGTGGTAGTGACATTCTAAGCCGGCACTATACGGCAACAGGCAGGCATTTCTTTATCTTGAAATCTGATTTTTTTATCTATCGAAACATATTTTTAGGTCTATTCAGTAAATTGATACATTCCACCGAATACTAGTTTAGGCATAATCCTTTCAACATAGGCCGCCGGGCAAAGTCGGCGGCCCGACGGGATCAGCGAGTATTGTGCTTTAAGATTCTGTGATCCCGCAGTTGGCCATCCTGATGGAATATGTCCCATTTCATCAATACAGGATAGGATCCACGGTGAGAGCAATGATGTAAAATTTTACTAATTAAACTTTAATTACGGCTTTGTTCCGTATAATGGGTGGTCAGATAATCAGAATTAGAAACTCCTTGGCTACTTTTGGAGGGAAAATATCTATACTTATAATAAATCTGTAGAGAGGTCAATTCTGTACATGAAATATATTTTCAAAATAACTATCAGGTGATGATTAGGGATCGATACTGATGCCAAAAATGCAATCAGTAAAATTTTTGTCTGTCTGTCTGTCTGTCTGTCGGTTTGTATGTTCCTTATGGAAACAAAAACTACTCGACGGATTTTAACGAAACTTGGTACAACTATTCTCCATACTCCTAGGCAGGTTTTTGTATACTTTCCAGCAGTAAAGGGGGATTTTGGGAAATTTTGGGAAAACGGGAGAAGTTACTACATTTTTTAAGCTTCCGTCGCGTGTGCAGCCTTAATGGTTAAACTTACATAGAAATCATGTATGACGGAAATATTCTTCATAAAATTATCTAAAAAAAAATCCTCAACAGTTTATGTCTATCTTTTACGGTTGACTCACAATAACACGTGTAATTCCTGATAGCTTAGCAGTTCGGAACATTCTGATTATATTTGTTTACTCTTACGTTTGTAAACCTCTCACTCATCCCTAAATTAAAAAAGGTAACATTATTACCTATTCAATAAAAAAAGAATCATAGAAATCGGTAGCGTAACACCGAAATTATACATAAAATAAGCCATCGCGCCCGTGACCAAAACCGAATCGTTACTAATTTACATATAACATACTAGATGGCGCCAGTAGTTGCATCCTACAACACGTAATGATTTATTTTTTAGATTGTTATAAATACTTCATAGCGTTTTATTCCAAAATTTGCTATTAAACGGAAATACTGAACCGTTCATTAAAGCGCATTAAAAATCACCAAACTACACTGTTTAGGGAGTGCTATAAATTTAATAAATTGAAAACATTGCGCTGAATTTCACAATGCTTGAGCAGTGACTAAAGAAAGAAACCTCAGATATTTAAAAAACAACGCTACCCGTGCGAAGCTGGGACGATCCACTAGTAGTAAATAAGGTTGTTAGTGATAGGTGTAAACACATAGCCCAACAATCAATTAAAAAGCTCCTATACCCTAAGTGGCCTCTTACAATAAACTGCACTTAAAATAAGTGAAGTTATTATGCGCAAATGCCAAAATAATTTATTTTAATCTTTACTCCCTTCGATCATATATACCAAAGATGCCGCACTCCATAGAAATTCATCGCACTAACGTGGACCGCGAGAATGACAAGACTGTTTGACAATTAAATATTTATTTTTCTACAATTATCGACCTTACCGCAATTTCTTAAGACCTATTATTTAATGCAAGATCTAGCACGCAACTGTCAGTGAAACAGTGCTTACCATATTAAAAAGCACTGTTTTGCCGGGCCGTTTCTCGTGCTTTGTTGGTGTATCTTTGGTATATATGATCGAAGTTTACTCCACTCAACTTTTTTTTCAGAGATCAGAGTTATTTATTCACGTATTTTTTATTTTCATATCTAACTAACAGAGTATGGTGAAACCGCTCCTTAATGTAATAAACAATTTTTGTAAAATTAACGATTTAAGCAAGGTTTTGTAATAGTTTAGCTTTTAATTTATAAGAAGACTAGCGACCCGCCCCGGCTTCGCACGGGTGCAATGCAAAATATACCTACTACAGAATGTCCTTATACACAACGTTCACAGCTTTTTTGTCATTAGCCAATACAAACATGTTTTGCTTAGACGTTACTCTTGACAGCGCGACACTAATTGCACTAATTATTGGTTAGTGCTGGAGTAAAAAATATTTACTTACTATTCGTTCGACTAAAAACAAAAGATTATAAACAACAAAATATACCTATTCTATTCAGTTCTTCTATGAACTTAACTATAATTTTCAATAATTGAAAATGCTCGCCCTAATACTAAATTGTCTTAACTCTAAATTCAAATCAAAATCTTACATAACATAACATAACATAAACGTTCACGCCGTTTATCCCCGAAGGGGTTGGCAGAGGTACCAATACTCCTGAACTCACATGGCAAGCGCCATCTAGTTTCCAGAGAAGGTACCCACGTTTTGCTTAGACAGTGTACTCACGTGATAGGGGGCAGGCCTATCGCCGTTTTGTACGAATACACTGTCACATGACTAAGTACAACTCAGCCATGTGGGTTTCCTCACGATGTTTTCCCTCACCGTTAGCAACCATGATTAATTAATTAACCACACATATGACTTTAGAAAAGACAAATTGGTGTAGGCCCGTCCCAGGATTGGAACTCACGCCCTTTTGTTTTTCGGGCGGGTGTTCTACCCACTGGACTATCATGTCGCTTAATGGAAGAAATACCAAGAAATATGGTTTTAAGCTAATCCTATCTAACCTAATGTACTTACAATACTACTAATATAATAATAAATCCCTTAACGGGGTAGCCAGAGCTTGGCCTGTGCTCTTGTCGGGGAGTACCGCCTCTCCCATTAAAATTTTATATTTTCTTTTTCGGCCATGGAAGAGGCGAGAAACATAAATGTTTTTCGGAATAATAATAAAAATTAAAAGATAATCAACAACAAAAGATACTTATTCTATTCAGTTTAATTAATCCTTGATATTCGCTAGAGAGCTCCGATAAACGCGTGCAATCGCTGCAAATCATAAAGTGCTATAAGGCGACGCGCTATTTATAGGCACGCGCCGCCCGGCGCAAACAACTACGACCCTGCATTTTAAATTTGTAATATCTTCGGTAATATTCACTCAAATTACATGCTGTAAAAAGCATATTGATCTATAATAAATGCACAATTTATTTAAGGTACTTAATTGGATAAGGATTAATGCTGTATTGTTTAAAATCACTTCGTAAATAACAATTTTTTAGTAAAGAATAAAAATGGTTATGCTGGGTTATCCCTAAGAGATAGACATATACCATCGCGGACTTTTTTGTTGAACTTTTTAAGGTGAACAATACTGTAGTACATTATTTTGGTCTATCTCGTAGGGTTCAGCCAGCGTTTGCAATATAAGCGCAAAAAAACGTGCTTATTTACGACATCACATTAGAAACCTTTAAATTTATCAGTGTTTCTCTACTATATTATGCATTTATTATACATACAAACCTTCCTTAAGAATCACTCTATCTATTAAAAAAAACCGCATCAAAATCCGTTGCGTAGTTTTAAAGATCTAAGCATACATACGGACATACAGCGAAAGCGACTTTGTTTTATACTATGTATTGATAAATGAACTATTTATACTATGAAACTCCTTTCTTATTTAAGGCTTGGTAAGGTTTTATTTTTGCAAAATTTTACGGAGCACTTTGGCATTGCTCCGCTTGAGGTCTAGCAGGCGACTGTCAGCTTAGCGTAAGTTTAAGCGCTGTTTTACCGGGCAGTTTTTCGTGCTTTGTTGGTGTATCTTTGGCATATATGATCGGAAAATAAAAGCAATAGCATAATATAAAAATAAATATTTATAGCAAAAAAAATCCTGATATTTTCGGAAACAAAATCGAACATGTAACTAAAGAAACAAAAACTTTATTTTTTTCAAATATGGCCTTTGCCGCCTTTTTTAAAATACCTATTTTCTTTATTTTTACATATGCAGTTTTTTCACTAAAGATGGCATGGTGGCTATCTACGTATGTCTTATTGTATCAGACTGTGATAAGGACCCATTCAGAAAATTAAAACTAGACCACCAAGTGTCACGTGATGTTCAGATATTTGTAAAATATTTGCTTTTTTGTATTGATTGCTGGTCTGTGTTAAGCGCAATACACACTGACCCAGCCGGGCCGCCGAGATTACCCAGCAACACAAACGGGTCGCCTGTGTTGAAAACTAGACCGCAGAAAAAATTTTGCCCGGCGGGCTCAGTATGTAAAATAAAAACAGGCTACAGAAATAAGAATAAAACCACATTTGTTTGCCAATTTCTTTTAATTGTCATTATAATTAGAGAAATAATACAATAAGTAAAGTTCTAAACATATATATGTACAATATATTACATCTAATAACAATCCTACATCTGACTCAATACAACAGTTGAAATCTCATATATTTTGGAGGTCAAAGTCAAGGTGAAGTCATTAATCGAGCACAGCGAGCATATTGAATCAGACTTTACATATATTTTATCATATATAAATAATATTTAATATAGTGTCTTGGCGAATTCCTCCTGTATACAGAAGGTACGATACTAACTACATACAAAAATATTTTTATGGATTTAATAGTATTACTTTAAATGATATGTGGGCCAGAGAGGTGAGGAAGACAATAATACTATTTATTATGGTCATTAAATATATGTGTAAAATTTTCCCCTCTACATATTAAACAAAAGATGTGACTAAGATTTCACAATTTGCAAGAGTTAAAACAGCGTTTGTATCTCCTGATTTTGCGTTCCTATGTCAACTAGAACGATAGCTCAAATGCTTAAATAAAATATTACTTTATATACCGTAGAACTGTCCAATGAATTTTACTAACAGTTTTATTTTACATTTTAAATTAAGATTACATTCGTTAATTTACTTTCACAATGATATGTTAAACAATTTTTAATTTTTGGCATTTAACTTATAATTTAAACTTAATTCGAGATACATAACAAATTAACATAATATCATTGTTAATGTAATACTTAATTATTAAACGTAATTACGTATAGATTTAAACAACCGCAAAACATCTGTATGATAATTTAACTAATTTACATTTGTAGAAAGTTTCTTAGTTTACGATCATCATGTTGTTAAATTGGTTAGTTGGTTAAAGTTTCAATCTGATAATATTACAGTTTTGTCTTCATGAGAAATTATTTTAAATAGTTTAAATTACTATGACAATATTTTATAAAATGTTAGAATTTTATAACGGAAGAATTACAAACAATTATTGAATACTTTTGCGATTCCACATTTGCGGTTGAGAATAAATGAGTATTCATTGTACTAATAGTAGCACCTTCAGAAGTATACATAATAATATCGATTAAAAATGTTGAAAACTATAATAGCTACAAAATAATATCAAAAGACTTCACGAATATTTGCATAATTCAAGAGACAAATCTGCATTATCTGAAGTAGCACCTTTAATACTAAAACTGTTTTAGAGTCTCGTAAAAAACAACAAATATTTTTAAAAGATAATATAAATAGTACAAATAACCAAATTAAGATACAAATAACCAATGATAGTCATTATAACGCTCGGTGCCATAAACCCGTCGCCTTTGGCTCCTGCTTAGAATACACTTCGACCGTAATATGTAATAGTAATAAAAGAGGTACTATAAAGATAGCATTAAATTAATAACCTTTCAAAAAAAAAATATTACATGTGAAACCATGCTACAAACTATAACAGGATAATCAATATAGGTGGGGTACTACCTTAAAAACTAATGAAATTAGAAAAAACTTACTAAAATTCAACTTTGTGAATCGATACACACGAATTTAATCAGTAGATGAAGGAAGGCAAGTACGTGTTATCTACCCTTTTTATATAATCATCAAGTGATTTTGTTGATATTTGCTGTAAATAGAGCTGTGTAGTGTCGGCTTAGAAAAGCACTACCCCATTTCTTCCAGTGGGTGTACGTAAGAGGTGACTTACGGGCTATTAAGGGATTTTTGGGCGATGTGGTTGGAGACCCATCGAAGAAAACCTTTATTTTACCATCTTTTCCCCACTCAACTTTCCAAAAGTGGCTGAGGAATTTCTAATTCCTTAGCTCTGGCTACCCCTTCTAGGGATTCATAGCCGTGAGTATATGTATTTATGTATGTGTATGTTGCTGTAAATACCATCCTTCGAACTCGGAGTCATACTATAATTAAAAGCATTTTACTATAGAGTTTAGTACCAAAAACGAAACCTAGGAAACTACCAAAATACTCAATCAGGCTATATGCGAATAATAATTTTTCGCTGAGTTTATATTGAGAGTATGTAATTAATAAATTTAATTTATTTACCTTAAAACTACTTATAGCCTAGTGATATTCTACAAAAACTAAGATTCTAAAGTTCTATAACTAAAATAACAGGTACAATTAAGGTAAAGGCACCATCCTTACGTCACTTACTACGTGAGAAACGAAACATGTAATTAGTGAAAGTTGCGAAAATATGTTTTCAAGCGACACCCAACAGAATGCATACATTTAAAATATATAAGATTGAAAAAAAGACAGTTCAAAATAACTATGTTTTTTCGGATAGAATTCTACAAAATCAAATTGCATAATATCGCATGTAAGTTTCAAGAAATGCATAATGTTATGGAAGCATTAAAATAGCACGCGTTTTAAATTTCAAACAAGTACGAGTATCGTATCGTATACCTTTATTTTGTTTTCGTAAATAAAGTATGTATTTATTAAATAGAAATGCAATTAAAATACAAAAGAATTAAGGGTAAAAATTATAGTAGGTAAGTTTAATATAGCACGACTTTTTTTATCATTTGACACAATATAGCAACCTTTCATTTTATGCTACTCACGTGTATTTAAGCAAAAATAATTACGCACAATTTAATAATTGAATCTCTTTCTTTTCTCATCAAACTTGACGAGTCTAAATAACATTTTACTATTAAAAGTTTTTTATTTTATTTCTATGCGAGTTGTAATCCACCCAGTTTATTATTTTCATTTCGGTTTAGGTAAAGGCGGTGCTGGTCTGTGAGGTTTCGGCGTTGAAGTTTCATAAACCTCATCGTACAATCTCATATTCGAATACTGCGCTTGGCTCGAATCACCTATTTCAGAATACAAATTGCTCGCTACATCATTCACTTCATCATACGTTACCGTTCGAACGTTCTCCGGCTCATTGCTAGAATAATTACTCCACGTGCTATAGTCGTAAAAACTCGAATCGGAGTATTTGTAGTTTTTAGAATTCTTTATCGAATCACTGAAATTTTTGAGTTTTTCACTATCGTTTTTATCTTTTGGCACAAATGTGTTTTTCTCATAAATATCTCGGTGTTTGTTCGTTTCCGATAACTTTGTGTAAAAATCTTTTGTTTCTAATAGAAATTGTTGCTGCGTCGGGTTTGTGTCGAAATTCCCATAAATTGGTAAATCTCTGTACCTATTTTCGTTTGCCGACACTGGGTTACCATGAATAGCGGAAGTACTAGGACTATTCGAGTACAAATTATGGCTATTGGAATAAATATTTTCACTATTCCTATTATTGGATCTAAGGTTGAGAGATTCGGATATTTGGTCGTCTAACGATATTTGAGCTAAAGAATTAGTAATACTAGTAGTGGGTAAACTAAATCTATCTATACTTGATTCGTTCGAATTCGAGTAAGTTGTATTAGGATTAGGGATCGTTCCATATTTAGACATATACGGGGATCCGTTTAAAGTAGTGTTGTTGTAGATGGGTTGTGGATTTGGCAATGTGGCATTATGAGATTCATTGTTTAGACTAGTGTTAGTATTGTTATAATTTTCTAAGTTATAATTAGGTGTAGGTTTGCTTTGTTCGTCAACGGGCCAGAAGTGGGATGTATCGAAAGGGTCCGGTTGTGATTGCGGCGCTGTCGAAAAAGCGGAGAGGTTGTCCATAGATTTCGCAGCATAAAGACTCGAATACTTATCTTTTACATTCTGCGATTGAACGTTCATTGGGAGGCTATCCGGTTGTTGCCCTATGTCTCCCCAATCCACTGTAAAAAAGTAAAGGCAACATTAATTGACGAATGGTTTAATGCTATATGATCTTTGTCAGAGCTCACGAATTTATAACTATGCGCATTTTCCATTAAATGAATCAAGGACTGTAATAGCGTATTAAATTACTGGCGTCATAGTTGATATGAATTATCTAAAACGAATCATAATCACTTTTGCCCCACCCTTTGTATGTAAAGGCACCAGATTTACAAAAACAGGTTAAATTGTACTCTGAGGTTTGTTTAAGAAAAAATATGTTAAGTTAAGTTTTAGTTTAGTTGTTGGTTGGGTAATATATATACTTAATTACACATGTGCTATACATAAACCAGTACTAACCAACTTCAGGTATGTCTATCGGTTGATCCAAAATAGATATATTTCCCATAGCAGACGACTTCGTGGCAGGAGTGGACATTCGCGTAGATGGTGGCAGATCCAAATCAATAAGCAAATCTTCTCTTACTGAAATAACGAGATAAAACATAAAGCACTACATAGTAATAAACAAGGTCGTTTTCTTTGTATCTATGTGTGCTTTATTCTTTAAAACAACGCAGCGGATTTTGATGCGGTGTTTTTAATTAATAGAGTGATTGAAAAGGAAGGTTTACATCTAAGACGATTTTCATCAAATAGCGGAAAAAAAATAAGGTTTCTAATGAGATGTCGTAAATAAATTCATTTTTCGCTTGCATTGCTAACGAATGTTGATCCTAATGTACTAAGTATTGTACACATTAATAAGGTCTGCCGAAAACTCTACGATGGTATATGCCTATCTTTTATGAATATCCCACAACGTATTTTTTTTCATTCACTTTTCATGACAAATAATGGTTATTTTTCTTGGTAGTTAGTGGCGATCGAGAGTCTCTGCCTACCCCAATGGGAAATATTGGCGT
This sequence comes from Bedellia somnulentella, assembly GCA_963576735.1. Taxonomy (NCBI): domain Eukaryota; kingdom Metazoa; phylum Arthropoda; class Insecta; order Lepidoptera; family Bedelliidae; genus Bedellia; species Bedellia somnulentella. The sequence goes on along the minus strand of OY755173.1, from coordinate 10,125,876 downwards.
GAGTATATATTATGTTAGAAATTAACTCGATTTTTCAAAGCAACTAACCTTGATTCAAACTCCTAGAGCAGTGGTCCCTGGCAGCCCTATTCAGTCTATCAACGCCAAGTACTCGATCGTTGACCAGCTTGTTGTAGCTAAACTGATACTATTATCAACGCAACAAATCTTGATTCAAACTCTTAGAGCAGTAGTGGTCCCTGGCAGCCCTATTCAGTCTATCGACCCTGCTTGTTGCAGCTAAACAATTTATATTACCAACGCAACAAACCTTGATTCAAACTCCTAGAGCAGTGGTCCCTGGCAGCCCTATTCAGTCTATCGACGCCCAGTACTCGATCGTTGACCAGCTTATTGTAGCTAAACTGTTTGGAGCCGTGTTTCCCGGCGCGGGTAGTCGGCGCTTGGGTCGACTCGATCGTGCGACGTTTTCGAAGAATTACGGCTGATTCGTCCGCTATGTTGTCGAGACTCGAGTGGGAGAGATTACCTGTTATGTATGGTAAGATTTAATTTTAATTAATAGTATATCCCGCGTACCCTGATTATATGTCTTCTCTGCTTATCATCAATCGTATGGAATGGTTGGGTGCTATTCTAAAGTGACACCACCCAGCTACAATGGATGATAATCCAAGGAGTAGCAGAGGGTGATGATAATCCTACGAATAGGAGATTACTAATTTAAACAAAAATGTGATGTTATGAATCAAGTAATCACTACGGGTAATCATCGCAAATAAAAGCACAAACACAGTTACCTAAGTATTACATTAAAGTTGGTTTAACAAATGCATTTGATCTACTGATTCAATTTAACATGTTTGTTATTTCGGCTTATTCTTCTTTACCTATGCGAATTGAAATTGCTTATTATTTATAAATAATAATTTAGTCCCTAAGAATTTTATGCGATCTTATGCAAATTTCAAACACAAAATTGATTAAATAACAATGTGTCACAATAGGTATGAAACAAAACATAAACGAAGGAGCGTCACTGAATAATGATCAATGTTCTTAGTCACAGCATAAGATTAGTCACACGAAAATATATAACTCCCGCGAGTTAACATGACACCTGGCTCGATTGACGTTTGTTGAAAGTACTGAGTGCATAAAAGTCAGCTGACCTTTTTTAAATGGGGTACAATTATTTTTTTATTGAGTTGCAAATTTATTTTTATATCAGATATTGTTCAGTATGTTGGGTACATTGCCTTCGCAATGGGTACAAAGCCTTTGGCTGTAGCACTGATTACTTTATACTCTGTATATATTTATTTGTGATTAATAGTTATCAAATTACATCTATCGTAATAACTTATCAGAATACGTTAAATAAATAGTATAATTACATGCATATACTCACAGCTATAAATCCCTAGAAAGGGTAGCCAGAGCTAAGGAACTAGAAATTCCTCAGCCACTTTTGGCAAGTTGAGTGGGGAAAGGATGGTGAAATAAAAGTTGTTGGTGATAGATCTCCAACCGCATCGCCCAAAAAGCCCCAGTACCGTTAGTCGCCTCTAACTTACACCCACCGGCAGAAATGGGGTAGTGTTATTCTAAGCCAACACTACACAGCTAACATAATATACACAGCTAGAATAATTAACTTCTGATAGAAATTAAACAAACATATAATATTAAATAGATTTATTTCAAGATAATTACTCATCAACATCACTCATTTCTTCAATACCTGACATAATAGAAGTGTCACTTTCTTCTCCCTCGCTCGCTTCACTGTCGGAGCTTTCTTCACCCCCAAGTGAAATAATAAACTCCCTTTCTCTTGTTCCCTGCAGTCGATCTTGCACCAAATATTCTTTTTCAAGTCTCTGTACATGGTTTACCTTCTTTTTCCAGTCAGCAGCAATTATGGAAACAATCGCTTCTTTAGTTAATTTTTCAATGTGTTTCTCCGACTGATCGATATTTTTGTCTGCCACCCTTTGTTTGATCAAATTCCAGATATATTCGATCGGATTAAGATCACAGTGGTAGGGTGGCAGACGTACGACCTTGTGGCCGTGCTCCCTTAATAATTCGTCTACCACATATTTTTTTTCTGGCTTATTCAATCTTATAATTTGATATAGCTCTGGTTTTGTCATATTTGCAGCATAACTTACATTATTATTTGTTAACCAGCTTTGCATGTCACTCTTCAATGATGACTGGCACGGAATTTTTTCGGATTGCGTTGAGTGGTACGGAGCATTATCAATCACAACTATGCCACTTGGAGGCAAGTTCGGCAACAATTTTTCATGTGTTCATCTGTTCTGATCTCATTTTCTGAATGTTTTTATGTCTTTCAAACAATAAAAATTTAAGAAAAAATATTTACAACAATTGCAACAATTTTTCATGTGTTCATCTGTTCTGATCTCATTTTCTGAATGTTTTTATGTCTTTCAAACAATAAAAATTTAAGAAAAAATATTTACACGATTCTTTTTTTTTTTTTCAAAAAAAAACTTGGCCTTTTGATTTTGACCCATATGTTATTTTAGAACTTAATAGCATTTTTTATTCATTTCGGTTGATAGACAAGGCTACTTATTAATAAATATCAATTTTAAAGAAATTCTAAATATTGTATGTATTATTATCGTTATTGTAGTTTTTGAATGGAATCTTATCAATTCATCAATATCATACTTCACATACTAATAGTTCAGATATCTCGCTTCAGTGACTCTTCGACTCTTTGTGAACTGAACTAAATGAACTTGTAAACTAAATGAAAGATATACTTCAGTACCCCCAATTGATATATATCTTTCTTTTCACTGAAGTGACACATTTTGCGCACGTCCAGAGATGCTAACGCTACTGGCGAGAGCGGGGCGCTGCGCGGGATAGCGGGGCGAGGGTTGTTTGTCGAGCCAGGTGTCATGTTAACTCGCGGGAGTTATATAACAGATATGCTTTTTAGGCGATGGTTAACAATAAGTATTGGAACGCGATTTCACTTGTCTTTGTTTATGCCTTTGGCTTGGTATTGGCAATATATTTTTTTCTTTCAATTTTGCAATATGTCTATTGTGTATATGTTTTTGTCAAACTAAAATCTTTTACTTTCATTTAGTTTATTTAGCGACTAGTGGTCCGCCCCGGCTTCGCACGGATGTTTTTAAGAACTTTTCACTGTTTACCCCCTATGATATTTAGCGCTATGATATATAGCCTATGTTGCTTCTGAAAGTCTTAGCTTTCCAAGGTGGAAGAATTTTTATAATTGGTTAAGTACTTATTGAGCCTATTCATTACAATCAAACAAACAAAATCAAACAAACCTCTTAAAAATATTTGATTTTATACATGAAAAAGACGATGGTTTAAGGGGTGTATTAATTAAATGCTTACATGTGTTATATGACTATTTACTTCAAACTTGAACCTATAAAATATACTGGTAACAAGTTGCAATAGAATGTTTGAACGTAAACAATTAATCACATTTCTTACGCTAACGCGTAATGCGCTTGAGTCATATTTACTAGAAATCAAATTTAGAGCGGTGGTTAATTTGTAAATAAACCAATAAATTTAAATAAAATCTTACAACTTGTAAATATTATTGAGCTAACATTAATAAATAAATATACGTAAATGCTTGATGATTTATTTATTCTAGTAAATGCGATGTCTCTATCCATTTTCCTTATAAAATATCTTTTCTGGTGACAAAAAGTTAAAATAATAAAAGTTTAAGTAAACAGTTTGGATAATAAGAATTTCAGATATGGTTAAATTTGCTGAAATAAAAATAATGTTAAAAAATAATGCTGCTGTATGCTCCACTATATTAGGAATACTCATATACATGTGACTTTTAATTATAAGGAACATTTAACTTTATCTATCTACATTTGATTAAGCACTTATTGAAACATACCCTTTCGTACTGGAGATAAAGTTTGTGATTTCTTCAACACCTGTGGCTGCTTGATGCTAGTACTGGCTATAATTGAGCTGTGAAAAAATGTTGTGTGTTATCTGCTAATTTAAGTAAGCAATTAGATAGATTTTGATTATGAAAACCTCATGTGGGGATTATTCCTAATAAATAAAGGAAAGGAACGCTGGAGGTTGGAGGTAGGAAAGGCTGGCACTACTTAAAAAGTGTAAGAGAAACAAAGGAAAGAAGAATTTCGCACTAGTAGCCACTTGATACTGTAGCTTCATTGGCAGAGCGACGGGGGTTTATACCCGGAGATCGTGGGTTCGATCCCCGACGGTGGCGAAATTTTTCTTTCCTTTATTTATTAGTATTAAGTAAGCAATTGTCCCAAATTTCCATGTTTGAAAAGCATAGATAAACATCAACTTTCTAGCTATATTACTATTCACCCTTTTTTACAACTTTTCTACCTAATATTCAATACCATGTTGAGTGGTTTTATAATCCCAGTATTTCCAATGAAAATCGTATAAGCAAATAGTACAATTCGTAAGTGATTACTTGGTAATTATTTTAAAACACAAAACCAAACAGATGTATTTTTATAAATTACTAGCTTTTTGCCCGCGACTACGTCCGCGTGGACAACATTTTTTGCATCCGGTTTACATCCAAAATACCAAAACACTATCTTAACTTCAATTTTTTATATTTATATTCCCGCGGTCTTCGTAATCGCAATTGGGCGATGCAGTTGGAGACCCACTTGACTACCTTTTCTCCATTCAACATCCAAAACTGGATAAAGAAATATCTCTGAAGCTATGTTTTTTTTGGAATTTATAGCCGTTAGTATATACTCATGAATGATTGATAGATGAATTTCATATACTGCTTTTTGTAGTGGTTATAACAGTCAATCGCATCAAGTCTCAAATTTCTAAATATAGAAATGTCAAAAATCTCTATACTAATATATATGTACTTAATAGTTCAACCCCTTAGGGGGTGGTGAGTTTCAAAAACTTTTTTTAATTTTAATTGTTCATATCATAAGAATCATGAAACAATCCATTTTGTTTTGGGCGATGTGGTTGGAGACCCGTAGCCAAAATAATTTATTATTACCATCTTTTCCCCAATTAACTTCCAAAAGAGGCTGAGGAATTTCTCATTCCGATGCTCTGGCTACCCCGTTAAGGGATTTATAGCCGTGAGTATATGTATGTATGTATGTAAATGACAACACATTAATCTATACTTATAATAAATCTGTAGAGAGGTCAATTCTGTACATGAAATATATTTTCAAAATAACTATCAGGTGATGATTAGGGATCGATACTGATGCCAAAAATGCAATCAGTAAAATTTTTGTCTGTCTGTCTGTCTGTCTGTCTGTCTGTCTGTCTGTCTGTCTGTCTGTCTGTCGGTTTGTATGTTCCTTATGGAAACAAAAACTACTCGACGGATTCTAACGAAACTTGGTACAATTATTTTTCATACTCCTGCGCAGGTTTTTGTATACTTTTCAGCAGAGTAATAAAGGGGAATTTTGGGAAATTTTGGGAAAACGGGAGAAGTTACTCCATTTTTTAAGCTTCCGTCGCGTGTGCAGCCTTAATGGTTAAACTTACATAGAAATCATGTATAACGGAAAAATTCTGCATAAAATTATCTAAAAAAAAATCCCTAGCAGTGTATGTCTATCTTTTACGGTTGACTCACAATCACACGTGTAATTCCTGATAGCTTAGCAGTTCGGAACATTCTGATTATATTTGTTTACTCTCACGTTTGTAAACCTCTCATTCATCCCTAATTTAAAAAAGGTAACATTATTAGCTATTCAATAAAAAAAGAATCATATAAATCGGTAAACAAACACCGAAATTATACATAAAATAAGCCAGCGCGCCCGTGACCAAAACCAAATCTTTACTAATTTATATATAACATACTAGATGGCGCCAGTAGTTGCATCCTACATCACGTAATCACTTATTTTTTAGACTGTTATAAATACTTTTTAGCGTTTTATTTCAAAATTTGCTATTAAACGGAAATACTGAACCGTTCATCAAAGCGCATTTAAAATCACCAAACTACACTGTTTAGGGAGTGCTATAAATTTAATAAATTGAAAACATTGCGCTGAATTTCACAATGCTTGAGCAGTGACGGAAGAAAGAAACCTCAGATATTTAAAAAAACAACGCTACCCGTGCGAAGCTGGGACGCTCCACTAGTATTAAATAAGACTGTGAGATCATCCATATTCAATAATGTCACGTAAACTTATCAAGTTGAATCAACACAACTGGTTGTTATTATCATAACGTATTTCGCATATGATTATTGTAAAACTAACTCAACTAAATGTAAATCCAAAGACCCATCACTAACCATTTTTTATTTCAGTATCTTTTTGGCACTGATACTCAAAAGGTGACTGAAAATTTATAATTCTTTAGCTCTGGCTACTAGGGGTAGTTCTATAATTTATTGTGGTGAGTGTAGGTAGCTAGTATAATAACATACACACATTTACTCGCAGCTATAAATCCCTTAAGGGGATAACTACAGCTTTAGAATGGGAAATTCCTCAACTACTTTTGGAAGTTGAGTGGAAAAAAGATAGTAAAGTTTGTATGTGATGGGTCTTAATCCCCATTTCCCAAAAATGACTTAAAAGGCCCCAATACCCTCAATCGCCACTAACGAACCTCCACGGGAAGAAATAGGGTAGTGCTATTCTAAACCGACATTACACAGCTATAACACTAGTATAATAAGTAGGTAAAACGGCAAGTAATAACATACCTCGGAAACAGTCCCACTTCCAAAGTCCTCTGATTTTGTCCTTTCCACCAATGTAGCTCTGGCCGTTTATCAATGAGTATGATCGAGTCTCCAGATTCCACTGTCATCTGACCTTGCTTCCGATAACTGCAAGGTGTTAACACGAGGTCGTATTATGTTGGTTATCATCTACGCGCTAAATATGGAGCTAAGAGACGATTGACGTTGATTCTATGAATCATTAGTGTAGTGTGTCATTATTAGTTTAAATAGTTATCCTTAGCTTGTGCGAGATAGCGAAAAAGACATAAAGTTACGTACATCTGTTCAAAAACTAAATATTTAAAGTTTTATTAAAATTTTATTAAATTACTCTATTTTTTAATTAACTATTCAACTAAACTAAGATGCCTAGCGAATCGAAAGTTAGTCAGTGAAAAACATTTGATTTTCAATTCGCACATTTATGACGCGCACAGAAAATAGAGTAGGCGTGTTATGATCAAAGTCGTTACGCTATCAATCTCAATAGAGATGTAGGAATTGTACAGAGTTATCAGTAAACGCTGCATATATAATATACTAGCTGACCCGGCAAACGTTGTTTTGCCATATTAACGATTTCTGGAGAATTACTAGTCTATAAAATAAAAATATAAGGGGTGGAGAACCCTTATCACTTAGAAATATAACAAAAATATAAACCTATTCTCAGACCTACCGAATGTGAATACAAAATCATTTTAATCTCTTCAGCCGTTTCGGAGGAGTTTGGAGGCACGTGGATTTTATATATTTGATTATTTATATATTTAATTTTATTTATTTTTATATTATTAGGCGTTCATAATGAGTATATCTTTGCACATTATTAACGCCCTTCGTCAAACATAGTAAAAGGTAGTATAGACATAGTAAAATATTTTATGATTTAACAACTTAGTTCATAACCTGTGTACTATACTAATAACTACAAACAACATAATTCAAATACCAACCTAATCCCAGCTGTAGCCAATTCAAAATGGTTGGTCTCCATATACCGCAGAACTCCAGCAAACGTAGGCCTCTCCTTCGGGTTGATGTCCCAGCATTGCATCATGAGCATATACACGTCAGGCGGGCAAGCTAGGGGCTGGGTCAACCGTTGACCTTCGCGCATTATTAGGCGAAGGATTTCGGAACCATTTAGACCTGTGAGAAATGCTTTAATATAGTAACAATACAGTTGAAATGCTTGGTATTCGATTTTTTGTATAAGCCATTTTTTGTCATTACATTGACAAACATCTGGCTGTAAATCCCAAAAGGGGTAAGTCAGAGCATCAAAATTGAGGAATTCATTAGCCTCTCTTTCGGGTTGATGTCCCAGCATTGCATTATCAGCATATAAACGTCAGGCGGGCAAGCTAGGGGCTGGGTCAACCGTTGGCCTTCGCGCATTATTAGGCGAAGGATTTCGGAACCATTTAAACCTGTGACAAATGTTTTATATAAGAGTTGGAATGTGTATTGGCCATTTTTTGTCATAAATAATTAAGTACTAACAAACATACATACTACTATTTCACCCAACCACCCACAGCTCCACGGCGAACATCTACACATCTAACATGGATCAAGTTTGACATTAAAACTATGGGAACAGCAAAGACATACTGGCAAGTACACTCCACTGTGTACCAACTTATAATTTGTATTTACATTTAGCTAGAGCAATATTTAGATACCGCGATGTGGGATTATGAGAGGCTGATAGTGTGCGAGTGAGTCCGCGTACTAGAGTTTGCTTCAAAACCACAAAAGTATCATCAATGAATTATCTCACCCAACCAAGGCTCCTCGCCAAAGCTATACATCTCCCACAGCGCCACGGCGAACATCCACACATCTGAAGCGTGTGAGAACTGCCGACTGCGCAGTGACTCCGGCGCGCACCACGGAAACGGTACGCGGCGACGTTCGCTCATCACGTAGCAGTCGTCTGTGTCGGGCAATGCGCGCATTAGCCCGAAGTCGCCGATTTTTACCTGGCAAACAAGTTTTAGTAAAAAAATAACAATCAAAACTGTTTGTTGTCATTAGTATTTGTATGAATGGCACATTAGAACTGGAAACTGACGATGAAAGGCTAACATTTAGCGGACAATCCTCTATTTTACGTATAAACGTTATGTGGCTGCTTAGTGTAGAATAACACTACCCAATTTCTTCTCGTGGGTGTCTGTAAGAGGCGGCGATGCGGTGACCCATCATCAAGAACCTTTGTTTCACAACCTTTTCCTCACTCAATTTCTAAATGTGGCTACAGAATTTCTTACTCCGAAGCTCAGGCTACCTTTTTTAGGGATTGATAGCCGTGAGTATATGTATGTAAATTGTATTGATTTTATGCTATAAATATACATAAAAATTCCAGTTACTAAGATGACATTATTTGTTCAAAAAGACATATAAATCCTTAGTTTTTTTGTACGTATTTTCATTTTTTACTTTTGTAAATGAGTGAGTATCTGTCTGAAACGCCTGCACTACAGAAACTAGGTCTTATGTCACGAAGACGAAGTTGCACGGGTCTACTAGATTATTAATATGTGTAGTGAGGTATCTAAGATAGATATGTGAGGATGAGGAGCTTTTTGACCAGCTATGATTACACTTTTTGTTGTTTTATTAACAATACGTGAGACAATAATGGCCCACTATAAATTACGCGAAAGAAATAATAAAAACAAGTCTTTATTCGACTTGTCTTGTATAATAAAATATATCATGTTTATATCTTCTAAAAACATATTATGCAATAAATGTTTGTATAAAGCAACTAAAGAATACAAACACGAAGGATTTGAACCTCTGGGCAAAAGAAGTAGTTGCCCTCCCGGGTATAAGCTTCAATTAATGTGTATGTCACCGTTAGATTGTAAAGATCGTTAGATTACAATCTATCTAGCGAGATTGTAAACTATCGATAGATTGTGAACCGTATCATTATGATTGCAATTTGACTCATTATTCTTCGCTATATTGTAATCTACCGAAGTGAAACCGTTAAATTACAATCTGTCCCGCGTCAAATTGTCAACTGTCTGCAAGTTCTTCCTGATTGGTCGGTCTCATTGTAAGAGCGACCAATCACGACCAACCGTTCTATGTCCCCGTAGAGTTAGAAATGAAATAGATGTGTCACTTAAATAAAATAAATTTATTATTTAATAGGAAATCAGAAATCCTGACATATGTTAGTAACAAATTGTAACGAAATATTTATTCTTCAAACACAAATTCTAATTAAAAATTTCAAAAAAATCAACAATTATTATGTCTTTAAGCACAAATTATAATTTTTATAGTCTCCAATAAACTTCTAATTACTATTATTATAAAATTGTGAAAGTTATTATTATCAAAATTATAAGAAACTCTTATAAAAAAAACAATTAGGTATTTTGTCCTAAAACACAAACAAAAATTTAAAAAATCTCTTACAAAAACAATTATTTGGCTCTCAAACACATATTAAAATTCAAAAGTTATAAGAAACTCTTATAAAAAAGATGATAACTCTCTCTAAACTAAAATAACGTTATAATTGAGTCTAAGAAAAAACATGTAAATTTAATTAATAAATTTAAAATATCACTTATTGTTGCACGTCAAAGAGCTGTGGCACCGGGAGTTGCAAAGAACATTAGCTTTTTTGCAATTGCACCTATTAGAAAGGCATTGTCCATTTTTTATTTTTTTACAATTGCATTGCTTCATGCCTTGACCGCCAAATGATGAAAACATCGATGCTATTGTTCTCATCGGCAATGTCACCTGAAATAAAAATGAGATAAATCTAATGTTCCGGTTTGAAGTGCAAGGTAATTATTACATAGTAACTATATTGCTAAAACGTATTTAGAGGTGACTTTAAAAAGCAAAATAACACTGACCTCCGGAATGTCACTGGGTAGCTCTGCATTTGGAGAGGAAAGAATAGCATTTCGAGGTATCCAATCTTTGATGATGCCAAACTCAGTGCCAACTTGATATAATTCGTTCTTTTTTAACAAAACCTTTCCAACCAGGTTTTTATTGTCCAAAGGTCCCCTATCAACTTTTGGGACTTCAACTAATACAGTTGAACCAGTACTGATATCTTTAAATTTCTTAGACGACGTAGAAAGCATTTTATCTGCCGCTCTTTTTAGATTTATGTGTGATTCTGTTCTTTCTTGTAAGATTTTACGTTCATTCACACATAAATTGCAAAGCAATTGCGATCCATAGCCCTCCATTTCCTCAGGTGCAACTCCACATATGGCGTGAACATATTGTTTGCAATCTGTACATGTATGGGCTCCAGATGATTCTGTATGGCATACGTGACACATATAATAATTTGGTCCTTCAATTATTACACCAATATCACCTACAGAAGCATCCGTAATCACAGGTAAATTCGCATGTAAAGCAGGAAGCAGTTCGGGATCGTTTGCAATGTTAATTTGTTCTTGGATTATTATTTCATGACTTGCTATTTTTGTTTCTTCTTGTCCAATCTTTTGAGTGTCCACTTCTGTAATATTTATTGTATTTACGATTTCTGGTCTTTTTTCTTCTTGATTTTTTTCTGAATTTTGTTCTTCGTTATTTTTAATGTTAATTTGTTCTTTTATTATTATTTCATAACTTGTTTTTGTTTCTTCTTGTCCATTTTTCAGAGTGTCAACGTTTGTAAAATTTATTGTATTATTTTCGTTTTCCGCTTCATCCTCTTGATCTTTTTCTGAATTTTTTTCTTTGTTGTTATTAATCTCTTCAAGCAATTTTTCTACATCTTCTTCATTTTCTAATTTGGATATTATGTTTTTAGACAGGTAAGTAGATGAGAGTCCGAGTTTTGGATCCTCACCAAACAAGGCTTTATACGGAGTTCGACCTATTGTTGAATGGTAGGATGAATTTTTCTGGAACTGAACGAAATAGCACCCAATGGACCAATTAGTAGATTTGTTGTCTGTCATCCATGCTCGAATCATATTTTTTACGTCTTGATTTGATCGTTCTATACTTCCTTGGCTTTGCGGATATCTTGGTCTTCCATTAACTATTTTACAAGCAGGCCACAAACTCACTATTTCTTTCAGCACAGATGCTGTGAACTCGCGTCCATTATCACTTTGGAGGATGTGAGGACAGCCAACTTCCAAAAAAATTTTAAGCATCTCATTGGCCACTTCTTTTGCTTGTTTGGTTTTAAGTGGTCGCAAAAAACAGAATTTTGTTAAATGATCCTGATATTGTAATAACCATTTATACTCTTGATCTGGAGATGTTTGGAAGTCCACCAAATCCATTTGTCCCCGTCGATTGAAGTCGTCCGAAACCAACGGTTTTACGACTATTCCTTTTTTTGGAAAATTTTTTCTAGAACGGCATGTTTTACACAAATTCAGAAATATTGAGACCGCAAATATTGGCACCACATATTTATCTTTCAAGGCGTGAACAATTTTGTCTCGACGTCCATGCCCAGTGGCAATATGTGCGTCAAATATCTTTTCATAATACTCTTCCGTTGGAATTATTTGCACTACAGGATCCGAGATATTCTTTCTTTTCACTATCAAAACTTTCTGGTTGCCAATATTCATTGTATCGTATTTTCTTGCATGATGGTAATGCTTATTTGTTGGCCGCCTACCTTGAGATTTTATGATGCTGTACTCATCTAACAATTTTATTATACTTTGTATTCTTTGATTTGTCCATTCAAATTTTTTACTATTTTCACTATGCCCACTGTAATATTTTTGCAACTCTATGGTAAATTCGTTTGGATTAACAATGTCTGTTTTGTCTGAGGTATTTTGTTGACCAGGCTCAATTTCCGACATGGCAAATATTATTTAATGAGATCACTTAAGTTAACAACAGTTTTATATAAGTTATTCGAAAGATATAAGTTATTTTCAAGACAAAATCAATTTATAATCACGAAAACATAGTTGTTTACATTCGACAACTAACGAAATAACAAACAAATATGGCGTGTGGCCGGGGTGGCGGGGGCACATACCGTTCAACCAATCAGAGCGCGAGTTGCATTCCGTCCTACGCCGGTTCACAATTTGACCGCTTCCCATCGATAGATTACAATCAAGCGAAAAATGATGCGTTAAATTGCAATCATAATGATACGGTTCACAATCTATCGATAGTTTACAATCTCGCTAGATAGATTGTAATATAACGATGTTTACAATCTAACGGTGACATGTACACTTTATTAATTTCCCAATATGTAATAATAATAACTCTCATGGTACTGTTTTAAGCAAACATTTAACATGAAGTAATTAATAAATCACTAAGCTTTATTACTTACCAAATCCAGAGTAGACAGCAAAATATTCCGACAAGCCAAATCTCGGTGAAGAAACCGACTTTTCTCCAAGTATGCCATTCCTGAAGAAACTTGTTCTGACCACTTTGAAATGAGATGCAGTGATACCTTCCCATTTTGTGCCCGAATATAATCCAAAAGTGCACCCATAGCAGCAAGCTCACATACCATCATAAGTGGATGGAATACAACTCCATGAAGTCTAATAAGATTTGGGTGTTTTAAACTATGCATTGCTTCTACTTCTCTTCTAAAATCATCATAAATTCCAGGTTGTGAGAAGGCATCTGCTTTTAAAACTTTGACAGCCACTGACATTGTTTTGTTTATTTCTGGAACTCTCCATTCTCCTTTCCTAACTACACCAAATGATCCAGTTCCAAGCTCATTCAGTAATCTGTGAAAAGATCTCAATTTAGTTCAAGCATAGTCTGATAGCTACCTACACTTTCAGTTTTAAATCCCAATAAGATATCACCAGAGCATCACAATTGGTGATATCTTAGCTATTTCTGTGAGTTGAGAGGGGAAAATGACTTTATATACAGATTGGTTGGTGATGAATCCCTAGCCACCTCACATCGCATTACTTATACTTAGCCCCAAAATCCTTAGACCACCAACGGAAAAATAAATATTTTTAATCCCATACAACCAATACCGTACGTGGCTAAGGGAACGAACACAAGAACAACACAAGGTAATATGGCGCGCCCTGTCAGAATGCCGACAATCCAAAGAAGCAATGCCGAACCTGAATCCACAGCTCACTAGAAGACTCTTGAACCTAGACAGGAGAAAACTACGAATGGTTACAGGTATCATAACGGGACACTGCTCACTAAACAAACACTACTTTACACTAGGAATCACAGACAGCCCACTATGCAGAGCCTGCATGAAGACAGAAGAGACGGTAAATCATGTAATGTTCGAGTGTAACACCTTGAACGACCAACGCCACAACAACTTGGAAAACACAGGTAGTATGACAAATCACTTAAAACATATTACACAACTAGTTGACTTCTGGATGGAGCTCGGGTGGATAGAATGACGGCCGTGGCCCACGTGAAATAGCCCTGTAGTGACCAATTGCGGAAACCATTTATCTAATCTATCTATCTACCCAAGTTCTGCAGATTTACCGAAGTTTGTATTCGGCCGAATTACGGTTAGATTTGGCAGATTTAACGAAAGTTTGGCCGAAATTCGTAAGGTAATAAATAATATAATGTACTAAAAAATAAATATGTAAATAAATAATAGCTGTGTAAGTCAAGTTTTGGTGTTTGTTTTAAATATAAAAGGAACACATTAATAAAATATTTAAACATAAAGCAACTTAACATAATGGTTGTTATATAATAGATATTAAAAAAAATACTTTTATAAATCAAATACTTATCCTATATGTTGCCGTGTAGTGCCGGCTTAGAATGTTACTACCCCTGTCTACCCACCAGGTGTTGTAAGAGGGGACTAAGGGTGTGGGGCTTTTTTTAGTGGTTTTTGGGCGATATGGTTGGAGATCCATAACCAAGGATACTTTATTTCTACCATCTTGCCCCCTATCGACTTCTAAATGTGAATAAACAGTTTGTAGCTCTGGTTACCCCTTTTTGGGATTTATGGCCGTGAGTACATGTATGTATGTATTGTATGTACTTAACTTATATTTCTTTCTGGCTTATTTTAAAGTCTTTATTTATGTAACAAAGCTACAACGTCCTGTCAAATACTTACAATTCTTGATTGAGCAAAAGCGCACGAAATTTATACGAACTTAGGGCTGAAATTCGGGTTCGGCATATATTTATACCGAACATTCAGCCGAATTTGACATTCGGCAGAACCAACATTCAGTGCAACACTAATAAATAGGATCATTTCTTGTAGTTGGTGAAATGTTTAAACGTATTTGTTTCCTCTATTATATATACAAAACGGAAATAGTAAGATTTTCTACTCACATAAGATCTTTCTCCAATATGATACATGTTGATCTTGGTTCAGGCTGCAACTGTACTGACTTTGAGATTATGTCAGGCTTGACGCTGCCTGAGCTTGAAGAACCAAAAAGTTTGTTCCAAAACTTTCGATTCCACTGCTGTAATTTTCTCTTCCTTACAGCATCAAGTAGCCTGCGAATTCCAGGCTTACTTATGCCAATCTTCTCCAAATCTTCGGTTTGCACATAGTCGAAGTGAGCTAATCTAGTTATCTGCAATAAAATCAGGAAAAAATTACAAAATGAAATCAGAAACAGTGAAATCGAAAGTTATTGATTGTTTTGTTACCTGTAAATGATCTCGTATTGGCACATAAAACTGTTCTAATTGTACGTGTTGTAGGATATCACAAAGCCAATCCGTACCAGACTCCATTTTACAGAAATTGCAAAGAATATAGATGTTGTGTTTACTTCGCCATGGTTCACAGAAAGGAAACAGTGAAGGACGTTGGTCCCGATATCCTTATAAATAAACAACACTCGGACAGAAAATGGATTGTGATTATTATTATTACATGCAATGATGCAAAGATTTCAAAGCCAGTAGGTTAAATTCATAGTAGGTATTCAAAACAAATTTTATTTTATAAAATAAAAAAACGTTCTTTATTTTACTTCATATAGTATAGTTTAGTTTTTTTTACATTGTTTGATTCATTGATTCAGTTATTTCAAAATACTGATATGGGAATGATGGAAAATGTATGTACTGACGAAAATGATCCATGTTAAAGTAACGTTGCCTACTTCTAGAAGTCCCAAGCTCGAAGATAAGGTATAAAGATGTAACATGTTTCAAAAAACATTAAAACTAAACTTTTCAAACAAGAATTTATTATAAAAAAGCACTATTTATAATAAACCGAAAATTGAATTGTATATAAATGTCAATCTCCCAACCATGAAGGTACCAAATAAACAGGAGTGCGTACAAAAATATGGTACGGAAGAATGCAATTTATTACCTCGCAATAAAGCCTATACTCTTTTAATATAATCTCTAATGTATATAATCTTTTGAACACTGTCAAGCACCAAGCAGAGAAATGTCCTAGATTGAAAGCCCCAACCAGAGGAATGTGTCCCGCTCGCGCGGTTGCCAGTCCAGATTAAGTTCAACTAAAAACAAAATTCAAACATATTTTTGGGGAACATTTTATAAAAAGCAGGTCATTAACTAATCCTTTTTAATAAATTGTTTTAATTATTATCACCGTCTATCAATTTGAAGACAAATAATTTATTAAGTTTGGTGATCGGTAAAATAATATTTATAACGGGTATCCATGCCATATAGCCATGGAAACAAAATAAATAAGGTGTACAAAATTAATCATCGTTTCGTGTGTTTCGGAGCTTTTATCATTTAACAAAGGAAATGGTTAGCAGATCAAAATATAGTGAAAACTATAACCTTGCTATTTGAAATAAATAAGATAACATAACATAACATAAACGTTCACGCCGAATATCCCCGAAGGGGTTGGCAGAGGTACTAATACATCTGAACATCACGTGACTTTGTCACCTGGTGTTCAGAGTACCCACGTTTTGCATCGACAGTGTACTCACGTGAAAGGGGGCAGGCCTATCGCCATTTTGTACGAATACACTGTCACATGACCACTGATCGGAGTAGGTAGAGCGATTTAGGTTCATTGACCGCAAACATTGATGTTAATATGGATATGGATGATATGGATGGTTTGTTATTTTCAATCATGTTTAGATTTTTGAGGAATAAATAATTTGTATTATGTTCGTGTACAACTTCAGAATTAAAACGTTAAATGATTGTTGATTTTTGTATAAATATAAGAAATTGTTACATAAAAAAATATATGTGGTTTAACGTATCAAGTTTCTATCTATTTATTATATTATCCTTAAACCCGTCCTTTTAATTATAGGAAGTGTATGCTTTAATTACTCCCTAAGACGTAAACAGATTTTTATTATTATTCTACTTAAAAAAGAAATCCCGGGATTCGGGGAGTATCCATATTATTCTTTCATATGGCAAGTACATAAAATAGCTCTGCCTACTCCGATCACTGCACATGACTAAGTACAACACAGTCATGTGGGTTTCCTCACGATGTTTTCCCTCACCGTTAACAACCATGATAAATTAACCACACATATGTCTTTAGAAAAGACAAATTGGTGAAGGCCCGACCCGGGATTTGAACACTAGTCGCTTGCACGTTAACCGGTGTTCTACCCATTGAGCTATCACGTCGTCAAATAAATAATATAAGCGAAATAAGATGCCGTGTAGTGTCGGCTGAACTTGGTTTAAAAGCTTCTAAAGCTTTAGGCACAGACGCTATTTGTAATAATCTAATAAAAAGTATTAAAAATGAAGTACAGTTTCCATTAGTACCTATATTTAATCTAAGTCTGGAATTGGGAGAATTCCTGGAAGAATGGAAAACGGCAGTAGTTATACACAGGTAACAGGTACTCTTGTGTACAGACACAAGAGTGGCCAAAAACATGATCCCTCAAATTATAGACCAATATCCTTACTGCCGTCAGTTTCAAAAGTACTCGAGAAAATGAGCGGTTTTCCTTTTTTTCTTTTTTTCTTCTTCCCTGTTCTCAGGATAGATGGCACCAGACTTGCTATGTTACTGGTAGGAACGGAACGTCACACCGTTTTTCACAGTTGAATGTAATGATATCGTAAAACAGAACATACATAAGAACGTTCTGATTTAAAAGTCTAAATAAATATCAGTTTAAGCCAAGATAGCTTAAAAGTAAATAAACAAAGACGGTATTTATATTTAACATTCTTTTTGTTGTTTTTACTCGCCAAAAAGTTACTCTATGATGATGGGACACATGTTTTTAAAGTTGACATTGGCGAAATTATTGTGGCTACACGATTGAGGCCACGAAGAAAAAAATTAAGTAAGTAACGTAGTTACATCAACGCCATCTACAGAGCTCTAGGAAACTATGTTGTTTTTTTATTTTTCAAAAAGAAAACCTCTCATTGTAAACACACGCTTGTAGCAATTTCTGGAAGAGAATGAAATTCTATTTGACAGGCATTTTGGATTTCGCAAAAACAGATCGACAGAGGAGGCGGTGGGATCACTTGTCAATACAGCTACCTTTTTGTTGGATGATGGAAAGCGTTGCCTAGGAGTCTTCCTCGATTTGAAAAAGGCTTTTGACACAGTATTAATCCCAATCTTGTTGAGAAAACTGAAACAGAAACGGTATTAGAGGCAGCTTTAAAATGGTTTATTTATTACCTTACTAAGCGTAAACAATGTGTCAGGATCGGTGATGAAACGAGTGAAGACTCAAATGTCCTTTTTGGCGTTCCACAGGGTAGTATATGGGCCCCTATTCTCTTTCTACATACATACATATACTCACGGCTATAAATCCCTAGAAGGGGTAGCCAGAGCTAAGGAGTTAGAAACTCCTCAGCCACTTTTGGAAAATTCAGTGGGGAAAAGATGGTAAAATATAGGTTGTTGGTGATGGGTCTCCAACCGCATCGCCCAAAAGTCCCTTAAAAGCCCCAATACCGTTAGTCGCCTCTTACGTACACTCATCGGTAGAAACGGGAAAGTGCTATTCTAAGCCGGCACTTTCACGGCCGCTTTTCCCCACGCAACTTCCAAAATTTATAATTCCTTAGATCTGGCTACCCCTTCTAGGGATTTATGGCCGTGTGTATAGGTATGTATGTGTATGTATGTATTTATATGTCTAATCTATAATCTTAATTACCATAAATGATATAACATAGTTAAATATAATCGCTTCGCTTCCGTAATATTATCGCTTGCAGTGTAAAACTTACCTGGGACCTCGCGATACAGGTTTTGCCTAGTGCGAGGACCGTTTGTTAACTTTATGAAGCATTGTTCCTACCCTGGAATAAAAATAATTTAATTTCGTAATGTGAATATAATTTAATAATGTGATTGAAATTTAATGCTTTTTGTTAATTATTTTAGAACAATAAAGAATATTTGATATTTGATATCTTACTACCCGTAACTCAGTGTAAAGTCAAAAAAAAAAAAAAAAAAAAAAAAAAAAAAAAAAAAAAAAAAAAAAAAAAAAAAAAAAAAAAAAAAAAAAAAAAAAAAAAAAAAAAAAAAAAAAAAATTGTAAATTTGCCGCGCATTGTAAAAATCAACTTGGGCTTTTGGTTTGGGGGCTTTTGAAGTTATATAGTAAATACTTTATCATCCTTTTAATACCACCATCATTTACTTACAATTTTTTCTCTACTCAACTTCAAAAAGAGGCTGACGAAATTTTAACTCTCAAGGAGAAGATGAACTCTTATTAAGACACCAAAAGATGGTCACTCTAGTTAAAACGAGACACAGCTATCTAGTTAGCCATCCTTGTTCAGGACACTTTAAGACGTCAGTGTGCATTCCTGTTTAAATAGTACTTCCATGCTGTCAATCTATGGATTCTATATCTATGTATAAAATACATTGACTTTTCAGCGCCTTCCTCATCCTCATCCTCACCTCACTAATAAATATTTATCACTGGCAGTAATATTTTATTCAAGGTCAATAATAAAAAAACTAAAATAAAAATATTAGTAACAACGAGTGAGCGTGGCGGGTTATATGAATTATTTGTGAAAGTAGTTAAAATGCTTTTGAATAGTTCTTTAAACATACAAACTTTTACTTGAAGAGGAAAAATAAGACTATTTTAAGATGCAGAGCTTGTCGGACTTCAGTATAAGTGAATGCAAAATAGTCGACTTCGGCGAAGTATCTGTTGAATCTGAGGTTGAAAAGAAAGTTAGCTTTCAAAATGTGTACGAAGTAAGTACACTATTGAAATATATTATTATTATTATTATTTTGGGCATGACTTTTAGTTCCTCGCCTCTCCCATGGCCGAAACAGAAAATTAGAATTTTAAATGGGAGAGGCGGTATTCCCCGACAAGAGCACAGTCGGTCGGGGTCAGGGAGTCAGGTTCAAGAACCGACGGACGATCCGAGCCGTATCGAGCAGCACCGCTTTCTGCATTTGTGCTGGAACCGACACGCCACAGAAATCCAACCGCCTCAAGTTGGTCGCGAGGCTGGTTGGAATTAATTATTATTATTATTATTAGCCATTTATGTCCCACTGCTGGGCAAAGGCCTCTCTCCCCTTCTTCCACTCCAGACGGTTTTGAGCGGTCTCCCACCACTTCTTATCCCAGAGACCCAACTCGTCACTCCATCTTTTCCTTGGTCGGCCACGCTTTCTCTTTACAGCAGGAGTCCATTGCGTGGCTCTTTTGGCCCATCGGTCCGGGTGCATCCGAGCAACGTGGCCGGCCCAATCCCACTTCAATTGGGCCGCCTTCTGAGCTACATCTATAATTTTTGTCTTTGAGCGCAACTCTGTATTCCGGACTCTGTCTAAGAGCCGGATTCCGAGAATGCTGCGCTCCATGTTTCGTTGGCAAACCCCAAGTTTAAACATTTGCGCGTCAGTCAAAGACCAGGTTTGGGCTCCGTAGGTAAGGATGGGAAGAATGCACATGTCCATGAGCTTACGTTTGAGGGAGAGCGGAAGTTCTCCCTTCATTAGCTCTTTCATAGACCAAAAGCTTTTCCAGGCGTTTTCGACACGTCTTTCGACTTCCTTGTCCTGTCGAGCCTGGAAAGAGACTATTTGGCCTAGATAAATATATTCCTGGACATATTCGATTCTGACCCCATCCACGTCCACTAAATGCTCCTTGCTGTTAGACATGACCTTGGTCTTTGACATATTCATGCTCAGTCCAACCTCAAGGCTTGCTTGGCTGAGTTGTTGTAGCATAGATTGTAGCTCAGAAGCCGTGTAAGAGAACAGCACTATATCGTCGGCGAAGCGAAGGTTCGTTAGCTTGAAATATATATATATATATATTGTTTATGAACTGTATTTATAGTGCTTTACGTTGCCTTTTTCGAGTTACATGGTTTTAACGGCTTTTTCTTATGATAATATTACATTTATGGAATAGTATTTATAAAATGTTTTAAGTAGTAGATTGTTAGGGTTGTTGAGATCAACACCGAGAAATTTTAATAATAAACTCAACTCAAACGTTCATGTGCTGTGCAGTGTCGGGTTAGAATAACACTACCCCATTTCTTACTATCGGTATTGGGGCTATTAAGGGATTTTTGGGCGATGCGGTTGGAGACACATCACCAAAACCTTTATTTCACCATCTTTTCCCCACACAACTTCCAAAAGTGGCTGAGGAATTTCTGATTCCCTAGCTCTGGCTACCCCTTTATGGGATTTATAGCCGTGAGTATATGTATGTATGTATATGTATGTCAAACGTTCACGCCGTATATCTTCGAAGGGGTGGTAGAAGTACTAATATTTTTGAATATCATATGACAATAAGGCAAACTGATGTTCATAGTGCCCACGTATTGCTTTTATTTACTTACTTTTGGAAAATAATCTATACTTATAATAAATCTGTAGAGAGGTCAATTCTGTACATGAAATATATTTTCAAAATTACTATCAGGTGGTGATTAGGGATCGATACTGATGCCAAAAATGCAATCAGTAAAATTTTTGTCTGTCTGTCTGTCTGTCTGTCTGTCTGTCTGTCGGTTTGTATGTTCCTTATGGAAACAAAAACTACTCGACGGATTTAAACGAAACTTGGTACAATTATTCTTCATACTCCTGGGCAGGTTTTTGTATACTTTCCAGCAGAGTAGTAAAGGGGAATTTTGGGAAATTATGGGAAAACGGGAGAAGTTACTCCATTTTTTAAGCTTCCGTCGCGTGTGCAGCCTTAATGGTTAAATTTACATAGAAATCACGTATGACGGAAATATTCTTCATAAAATTATCTAAAAAAAATCCTAAACAGTTTATGTCTATCTTTTACGGTTGACTCACAATAACACGTGTAATTCCTGATAGCTTAGCAGTTCGGAACATTCTGATTATATTTGTTTACTCTTACGTTTGTAAACCTCTCACTTATCCCTAATTTAAAAAAGGTAACATTATTACATATTCGATAAAAAAAATCATAGAAATCGGTAGAGAAACACCGAAATTATACATAAAATAAGCCATCGCGCCCGTGACCAAAACCAAATCTTTACTAATTTACATATAACATACTAGATGGCGCCAGTAGTTGCATCCTACATTACGTAATGATTTATTTTGTAGATTGTTATAAATACTTCATAGCGTTTTATTCCAAAATTTGCTATTAAACGGAAATACTGAACCGTTCATTAAAGCGCATTCAAAATCACCAAACTACACTGTTTAGGGAGTGCTATAAATTTAATAAATTGAAAACATTGCGCTGAATTTCACAATGCTTGAGCAGTGACTGAAGAAAGAAACCTCAGATATTTAAAAAAACAACGCTACCCGTGCGAAGCTGGGACGATCCACTAGTAGTTAAATAAAGGTTGTTGGTGATGGTCTCCAACGTTATCGTTCAACAATCACTAAAAACGCTAAATATTCTTATCTCGCCTCTTACGAATACCCACAGTGTGGCAGAGGTACTAACAGTTCTGAATATCATGTGACAATAAGGTCAACTGATGTTCAGAGTACCCACGTATTGATCGGAGAGTCCACTGAGGTGATGACGCTTTCCACTGAGTTATTACGGTGGATAACCCCCTGTACCAGTGCACCAAAATAAGCAGCCCTCAGAGAAGAATGGCGACGAATTGTGGGGCGGGTCACCCGACCGAATGGACGACCACGACCTCTCTGTCAAGAGTGCTACAACTGAGAACATCACCGATTTTGAACAAATCACTTAGAACTTTAACAAAACAAGACATTGTATTATAATCGTCATCGGCCAAAAAACGTTCCCAGCAGTGGACATAGGCCTCCCCCAAAGAAAGATACTCGTAACGAATGGTCCTGTGCCATCGCGATCGGTTCCCCGCGACTTTGACCAAATCATAGATCTACCCTGTCGAACGACTACCCATACATTCGTCCGGTACGTGGTCACCACTCCAGAACCTTCGTGCCCCAACGGTCTTCGGCTTTACGTGTGAAGTGCCTTGCCCATTGCCACTATAGTTTTGCAAATCTTCGGATTATGAAAAAGACCCCGGTGCATCTACGGATCTCCTCGTTGCGGGTTCGATCGCGTAGTGAATCTCCATTGTTCTCTGGGTGCCCCAAAGCCTTATGGGGCCCACTGTTAAAGGCCACGTCTCTGAACCATAAGTCGTAACTTATTATGAATACAACCGGTAATTTATGATTTCGTCATTCATTCAAAGCGCAATAGAGAAGGCTAAAAAGCTTATTCCATTTGTCTGAATGAAGACGTCTAAAAGCCACAGAATCTGAATTCAGACTAGTGGAATAACGTTCAAACTGAAATTTGTGTAGTGGAATAACAAGCGTCTGCGGCAGTAACTTCGAAGGACGTCTGAATTCAGCAACGACAAAGTGTAATGGAATAAGCTCTTAAGTTAGCAGTTCAAATGGGCGATCAAATCCGCAACGAAGAGATCCGTAGAAGAACTAGGGTAAAGCTGTTGTAGACATACTCGTAATTATGGAAATTGTTCTTGTAGAAATCTTTTATGTAACCTGCGGCATCCGGTGATGCTGATGTTTCCTTTCTGATAAATCATGGCTGATCATGGTAATATATTTTTATTACAGAAGCAAGTCACTTATAGGTTTTCGTACTTGTATATATTGAACAATATCGATAATGTTTTTCACTTATCGCTATCCAAGACAACAGTGAAACCGGGTGAGACTACTGAATTGAGTGTAATTTTCAAACCAAACATTCCTGGACAGTCCTTCACAGAATATTACGCAGTTGATAACACTGCAGGTTTCTCCTACAGTCTTACAGTAACGGGTAAATGCTTTGGTAAGTATGCAAATTGCATTATACATAAAACCGTGTTTAAATCTAGAGAGGCCTTGAAACCTATGCACGACAATACGATGGGAAGATCAAGATGTTTTTTTTCATAATTTTTTATTGGTTGCCAAAAATTATAGCTTACTATTGCTTTTCAAAAGTGGTTTTTAGAAAAAAAAGCTAGAATTAGGTATATATTATACCTTTTTACCAACTATGGCGAGCTAGTGTTACTGACTTTTAAAAATGAACGGTGTTGCTTGTGCAGCCCGGCTTTTACGCACCCGTTTTTATTCGCGTATGTTGATTTGTCAGCCAATGCCACCATTCTCTCAGTAAACTTAAGGCCTCACTCATGTTACGGTTATTCTACGTCAGCTCAATTTAGAAATTTAGTTTATTTTTGCAATTTAACTTATACAGCTGCATGTAGGCGTATAATAGGAAATACGCGCCGCGCTTTACCCCTAAGGATAAAATGATTGAGGGACACTATCTGCACCCACGTATTGACAGAGAATCTTCATAATACGCTGTGTTGCTTGTTCATGTATCCACTTCCATTTTCTATTGAGACAGATTTTGCAGCCGACTGCTATTTTGTAAAAAAAAGAAATCGTTTTATTGTTTGTTAAACTTCTTATATGGCCAGGCGTATAACAGGCGATATGGTTGGTGTTATTGAGTGTGAATGTAATCGCATTGCAGCCGCTCCATCTCGACTGCTACAAGATCAGACCGCCTCGGCTTTTCACGAGTATTAAGAGTATTAAATAATGATCGAAGTTACTTAATATTACATCAGCAATGTGCCAGTGAAAGTCCCGTCAAAATCGTTCTAACCGTTTCAGAGATAAGCCGAAACAGATAGGCAGTCAGCCAAAAATGTAATATAAATATTTTATACGAACCGTATCATGTATACATCAATATATGGATGTAGATAAGAGCAGTTTTTTTTTATATTACAAAATGACACTCCAATTTTATTTATTGATATAGATGTAACATCATAAAGTTTCTTGATTACAATAGGGCCTCGAGTTTCGCTGGATAAGAAGACTCTTATATTTGAAATTTGTAAAAATGAAAATGAAAAACGAATGGAAATAATTGAACTCCGGAATGAATCATCTATTGATACCACTTATTCATGGTTACTACCAGGTGCTAGACAAGGATACTTTCTGGTAATTTCTTTTTTATTTAAGGTAACAATTTCTAAGTCCCCCAGAGTTTTATGCGATAAAGTGAGCAATAGTAAGATTTGTTCACGGTGATATGGTCATAAAAAAGATCAGAGCTGATGGATGACATTAAACTGGCAAAAGTGCCAATGAGGATAATATTTATCCTTAGACATACCGAAGAATGTGAGGTTTATCAGGATCGTGTAAAATGGCATTTTGTACTCCGATGGAAAAAATGGCGTGAATAAATGGATTAGTAGTTAAATTCAGGGACATAAGACTGACATAAGGACTGACCGGATGTAATAAAAATATTGGCTTATGTGTAAGGTTCTTGTTTACAACATAAATTAGTCCGATACAAATCATTCATACCAGTATCTAAATAACTCTTGAATGTTTATTATGTTCTATTAAACTTATAGATTTCTACGGGCAACTGCGGGGTAATACGGGCTTATGAAACAATAAGGATAATAATACGGTTCACTGGAATAGCTATCGGGATATACAATTGCGAACTAACTTGCTTAGTGCTTCATCAGGCAAGTAGACTAGATTTGTCTAGGCTTTGCCCTGTAGTGTCGGCTTAGAATGTTACTACCCCTTCCTTCCTATGCACAGGTGTCGTAAGGGTAAAGGGGATTTTGAAGTGATTTTTAGGCGATGCGGTTAGAGACCCATTACCAACGATACTTTATTTCTACCATCGTCCCCTATCAACTTCCAAATGTGGCTGAGGAAATTCTAGCTCTAAAGCTCTGGCTACCCTTTTTGGGATTAATGGTTGTGAGTATGTATATCTATGTATGTATCTCTTGTATCAGTCGGTTCCCTGCTGGATGAATGGTTCCCTGCTGGATGAATGAATGATGAACTTCCTTTACAGGAACCAATATTCCTCAATTTATATGGGTCAGTGACTCTACCAAATAATCCCGTGCACAATTTAAAGGAGCACATCCCACCGAAAAGCTGGATACACTCAAATCCTTCCGCCCATCTTATGGAGAACAGTTTAAATCGTTTGCAATACATACCATCGGCGTCGGTTTTCGATACCCACCTCGACTTTGGGACGGGGAGCAGTGTTGACTACACACACAATATTGCTCAGTCTCTTTGTGTTACCAATCATTGCGATGTCGAGGGATACATGTTGTGGTTATCAGGTTGGTACAATTGAGATAATCAGTGGACATTTTTGTAATTGTTGCTGTAGTGAGTCGGCTTAGAATAGCACTTACCTAGTTCTTTCTGCGGATGGCGTAAAGGCGACTTAGAGATTTGGCGCTTTTTATTGCTTGTTTGTTGGGCGTTGCGTTTACTTCACCTAAGTTCCAAAACATAGTGAGAATTTTCTGATTCTGAAGCTCTGGCTACTCTTTTTCGGAATTTATAGCCGTGAATTTAATTAAAACAACTATACATTATGGCAATCCTAATTTACCTCAATAGAAATGAGACATATCGTTGCGTTCACAACGTTATCTCCGGAGAGGCCGCATAGGTACTAATTTTACCCTAGTATCGCAAGGTAAAAAGTAGGGACATGATTAAAATTAGGACTGGTGTTAAGATTTTCCACCATAACTTCTATACTACTAAGTGAATTTTATAGGTTGAATTTAAATTCTTTAATTCTTTCAAAAGTTACCTACTTTGATAGACTAGGTTGATGAAATGAATAGTTTTTCCAAGATACAAAGTTGCGATGTATAGTCCCCATCTATCCCAGCAAGAACAGCGTGAGTATACCTGATTTTTAATGTGAATTCATTTGAATCGTTTAGGGTACTTTGTGAGTTTAGCACGTACACCTAGACAGACATTTAATGATGACCACCCGCGACCTTTCGATTCCCGCCTGTGTTGAAGTTTTTCTTTCCTTTATTTATCAAAATTGACCACTCTACAGATTTATTATAAGTATAGATTTACATCGTTTTTTTTTATTAGTTATGAATATTTTCATCAGATCCAGATGAAGTTTTCGTTATCGATCCTGCCTTTTGTTACATTCCTCCGCGAGATTCAAAGAAGTTTACCATGAAATTCAGGTAAAACCTATATTTTTATGGAAATTGCGCGGACGAAAAGAGTATAGGAGAGTTATAATTTATACAGAGAAAGAGTGGTATATGCTAATATGTATAATTTTAAATTGTGCAAATTTACGATTGATAAACTAGGCGCTACCCAATAATAAAAATAACTAATAGTGTGATATTTTGTATGTATGTATATGTGTACATGTATGTATGTATATGTAGCTGGCTATCCAACTCGTCTACCGAATTTTAAAATGTCCCATATTCCTAAGCTAATTCGTTTGGGTAAACTAATGGGAACCTAACGGGAGATACGGATTGATGTTATTCTTATAATATTCCGGAGGATAAAGCTGATATTCTTCAGGAACCTAACACATTAAAAAATGTTTGCTATGATAACGAGAATATGTATCACTCGCATCTTTTATCACTCGATTCTCATTCCTTTAATTGCTGTATTTAATAACAAATATATTCTTTCATGCATTTTTCTATCTAGTCTGGTCTCTACCAATATAATTATCGTCCGCATTGGCTGTTAGACTTAGTAACTTTACTTTTGGTCCATTTTATTTAACTTCCAATATTGCCTTATATATTATTTCAGGCCGAAGTCTCAAAACGAAGTATTCGAGTTCATGTTATTCGGAGACTATCAGATCAAGTACGATGGTGGTGACGGTCAAAGCCGCGTAAAACACACTTGGTTTCGTATTCCATGTGTCGCGAATACTTGGTCTTCGTGTTTTGATTTGCAGACCGATTATGACTGTATGACTTCGGTTAGTTCTGTTTTTATTAATAGAATAAGCCGTTGTAAAAGGACATGTAGAGGTCATATGCGTATAGCCTCTAACGGATAAAGTTCTCAAGTAAAAGAATAAAGATAGATTAGAAAAGCAGAATTAGAAATAAAGCGAAGAATTAAGTAACGAAAATTATAATTAACAGAATAAATAAATTAGTTACAAAGAAGCAAGCACTCGCGAATTATATAAAAGATAGCTAATTGCGCGCGGTAGTTCTAGCGAATATTCGTAAGCCGACTGACTACGTGACTCTCCAAGCATACGATCGCTGCGGCCGTTACCACTCTTCCAAAACCAGTTTTCGGCAGCAACAGCGTCGGACGAGAGCGGTGGGGAAGCTCGAGTAGCGGGCGCGGGGCGGCGCTCTAGCGCGGCGAGCGCGCGGCGTTGACCAATAACTTGTCGCCCGATATTTATATTGAGTGGTGGGTAGAGCGACTATAAGTTGCGATAGTACGCCACATTACTCCCCGGCTAGACCGTAACTACGGTCGATAGAAATGAGTTTGTCGTATTACTCGGCCACTTCTCGTAGTTTGCTTGGGTGTAGAAGTAGAATTATAAGTAGTCGGAGTATCTCTTGTGGTGAAGGCTGGTTTCAATCTATCAATTGTTACGTTGTCTGATTTGCCTTGTATGTCAATTGTATAGTATTTTGGATACCTCTTCATCACTTTATAGGGTCCGGCATATGGAGTTTCAAGGGAACTGCGTACTCGGTCTTTTCGTATGAAAACATGCGTACAGTCGTGTAGAGCTTTCGGGATATAGAATGGCGAGTTGCTGTGCCAAGAGGTAGGTTTAGGCGTCAGCTTTGCCATGTGAGCTCGAAGACGAGTAGCATATTCGGTTATGTCTTCGACTGTGTAGTCATCTCTCGGTGATAAGAATTGTCCGGGCAGGCGGAGAGGTTCACCGTAGACTAGTTCAGCTGATGATGATTGTAAATCTTCTTTCCATGAGCTTCGCATACCAAGTAGAACAATGGGTAGAGACTCGGTCCAACGTGGATTGTCATGACACATGATAGCAGCTTTTAGTTGTCTATGAAGTCGCTCGATGATGCCGTTCGCTGATGGGTGGTAGGAAGTCGTGCGATAATGATGTGCACCGACGAGGTTGGTCAGCGTGTTAAATAGGCGGCTCTCGAACTGTCGGCCGCGGTCCGTGGTCACGCGGGCGGGGCAGCCGAACCGGGCTATCCAGCCAGAGACGAGGGCAACTGCGCACGTCTCAGCACTCATGTCTTTCATAGGGATCACCTCAGGCCATCGAGTGTAGCGGTCGATGATGGTAAGACAATATCTGTAATCATTAGAAATAGTTAGAGGTCCTACGATATCAAGGTGTATGTGAGAGAACCTTGATGATGGAGTGAGGAAAGGGGAAAGGGGGGAAATTGTATGTCGGGAAACTTTACTCTTTTGGCATCATATACATTGCCGAGCCCACTCTCTACAGTCCTTACGAATCCCTGGCCATACAAATCTCTGTGTCACCAGTCGCACTGTAGCTGACATACCGGGGTGATTAAGGTTATGTAACATATCAAAGACCTGTTTTCTCATAGTTGGTGTTACATAAGGACGTGGTGTTTGTGTAGACATATCACAATAGATGGGCGCTTTACAGAATGTAGACGACACTTTTTTTCAATTGTAGAGCACTTCCCTTACGTAAAAGCTCTTGTAGCTCTAAGTCTGTCTTCTGGGATAGTGCTAGAGAATTATAATCGATATTAATGGTTACTTCTTCTATGCGTGAAAGCGCGTCAGCCACAACATTGTCACCACCCGGTATATAGCAAATATCTGTGCTAAATTGTGCAATATAGTCAAGATATCTAAATTGGCGTGGCGAACACTTGTCTTTGTTTCCAACAAAAGCAAAAGTAAGAGGTTTATGATCAGTGTATATAGTAAAAGTTCTCGCTTCGATCATATGTTTGAAATACTTTATAGCTTCGTATATAGCTAACAACTCTCTATCATACGGGCTATATTTCTTTTGTGATGTACTCAGTTTGTGTGAATAGAATGATAATGGTTGCCAATTTTCATTTTTGTTCTCTCGTTGCTGCAGCACGGCGCCTATTGCTAAGTCGGACGCGTCCGTTACTATCGCGAGTTCCGCAGTATAGCTCGGATGCGAGAGGAGAGATGCTTGGGCTAATGACGTTTTACATTCATTAAAAACCTTTAAATTGGCTTGTGAAAGTTCGATGGGATGAGATCCTTTGATTTTAGGTCCAGCTAATAGCTCGTTCAAAGGTGATTGAATTTTAGCTGCATTCGGAATAAATCGGCGATAAAAGTTAATCATCCCTAAGAAACGCCGTAGTTCTTTCACCGTTTTAGGAATAGGGTATTGTTTGATGGCTTCTATTTTGGATTCGAGAGGCTTAGTACCTGCAGAAGACACCTGGTATCCAAGAAATACCACTTCAGATCGGGCCCATTCACACTTAGTAGAGTTTATTACAATTCCATACTGTTTCAGTCGTTCGAATATTTGACGAAGGTGTTCTTTGTGTTCCTCTGCCGACCTCGAAAAGCATAATATATCGTCAACGAATGAATAGCAAAAATCTAATCCAAGTAGCACCTCATCAATGAATCTTTGGAACGTTTGAGCAGCATTACGTAGACCAAAGGACATAAACGGAAACTCAAACAATCCGAACGGAGTTGTGATAGCTGTTTTCGGTATATCAGCACTATTAATGGCAAGTTGATTAAAAGCTTTTATGAGGTCTATCTTAGAAAATATAGTACATCCAGCGAGCTGATGAGAAAAATCGTGTATATGCTTGATCGGGTATCTGTCCGGAATAGTGCGTGCGTTCAGAGCTCTATAATCACCGCACGGCCTCCAACTGTCTTCGGTTTTCTTCACCAAATGAAGCGCTGACGACCATGGGCTTTCAGAACGACGAGCTGTACCGCAAGCTAACATCTCGTTGAATTCCTTCTTAGCAGCTTGTAAGCGGACAGGGTCTAATCGTCGTGGTTTACAATACACTGGCGGTCCGGGAGTCGTTCGTATAAAATGTACAGTTTTATGTTTCGGAGTGGAATGTACGCCAGCTGGTCTTGTGATCTCCGGGTATTCACGTAGAAGTTGGTGGAATTCAGATTCACCTGTCACAGCCTTGATAGAGACTAGTTCCTTGGATGTAGCACAAGAAACAGCGGGGGTAGTGAGAGACGTGAGGTTATCGATAATCCTATGATTCCTACAGTCGACTAACAAATTGTAGTATATTAGAAAATCAACTCCAATTATAGGTTTAGTAACATCGGCTATAGTGAAATTCCATACGAAATCTCTTCGTAAACCGAAGTTTAGGTGGAGCTTGATAGAGCCATATGTATGAACTAGTGGATCGTCCCAGCTTCGCACGGGTAGCGTTGTTTTTTTAAATATCTGAGGTTTCTTTCTTCAGTCCCTGCTTAAGCATTGTGAAATTCAGCGCAATTTTTTCAATTTATTTAATTTATAGCACTCCCTAAACAGTGTAGTTTGGTGATTTTGAATGCGCTTTAATGAACGGTTCAGTATTTCCATTAAATAGCAAATTTTGGAATAAAATGCTATGAAGTATTTATAACAATCTGAAAAATAAATCATTACGTTATGTGGGATGCAACTACTGGCGCCATCTAGTATGTTATATATAAATTAGTAAAGATTTGGTTTTGGTCACGGGCGCGCTGGCTTATTTTATGTATAACTTCGGTGTTTGTCTACCGATTTCTATGATTCTTTTTTTATTGAATAGGTAATAATGTTACCTTTTTTAAATTAGAGATGAGTGAGAGGTTTACAAACGTAAGAGTAAACAAATATAATCAGAATGTTCCGAACTGCTAAGCTATCAGGAATTACACGTGTTATTGTGAGTCAACCGTAAAAGATAGACATATACTGATGAGGATTTTTTTTTAGATAATTTTATGCAGAATTTTTCCGTCATACATAATTTCTATGTAAGTTTAACCATTAAGGCTGCACACGCGACGGAAGCTTAAAAAATGGATAACTTCTCCAGTTTACCCAAAATTTCCCAAAATTCCCCTTTACTACTCTGCTGAAAAGTATACAAAAACCTGCGCAGGAGTATGAAGAATAATTGTACCAAGTTTCGTTAGAATCCGTCGAGTAGTTTTTGTTTCCATAAGGAACATACAAACCGACAGACAGACAGACAGACAGACAGACAGACAAAAATTTTACTGATTGCATTTTTGGCATCAGTATCGATCCCTAATCATCACCTGATAGTTATTTTGAAAATATATTTCATGTACAGAATTGACCTCTCTACAGATTTATTATAAGTATAGATAACTGAGTTGTTGGCGGCGGTTAGGTCATATTTTGTCTTGCTGCACGGCGTTCTGACGGAAGATCGCGGTAAAACACACAAGTCCGATCCGGTATCAACTAAAAATTGCATTTTGGTTGTGCGATCTGTTATAAATAAACGGCCTGTATAAGAAGGGCAGTCGGTGGCCGCTACATTCAACCGCCCGCCTAGTTTCCCGCATTATAGCTGCACGGCTGCCTACATTTTCGCGCCTTCTCGCCGTACGTAAAATGATAAAAACAATGCGGATGATTGTTTGGCGGTTGTCTAGGTTTAGATCGGCTACGGGACCGGGTTCGTTGACCATTTCGTGGTTTAGATGTTGATCGACCTAACCGGCTCAACTGACCAGTTAAGAGACTTACTTGCTGTCTGAGCTCACTTATTTCTTTGCTAACGTCGTAGTTAGAAGTAGAGCAGCTGGCTACCTGAATAGATGGAGGAGCTATCTCATGCACTTTATCAGCTAACTCTCCTAACATCTCAAGGGACAAGTCCATCTGTAGAGCTATAACAGTTTGGATGTTCTGAGGTAGTCGGCTCGACCATAGGGTAGCAATAAATTCCGATGGAACAGCTGGGCCAGCCAAACTAGATAAATGACGAAGAAATTGCGATGGCTTTCTATCTCCCAATTCCTCGTGCATCAATAACTGCTTCACCTTCTTTTCGTTCGAAGCGGAAAGACGTTTAATTAATTCCGTTTTTAATTTCAAAAATTTGTTGGTCGTGGGTGGGTTAATAATTATATCTTTCACTTCTTTCGCATATTGAGGATCGAGGTTTGCGCTCACGTAGTGGAATTTCGTCTCATCCGAAGTAATCTTAGATAGCGCGAACTGAGATTCGATCTGAGCGAACCACATATCCGGCTCCTCAGGGGAAAAAGGCGGCACGCGCACTCCGACACGAAACACCTCCTCTTTACTCTCCATGGTTGGCGCTGGTTCACTCATAGTCTTTAGCACTTAATAACTGTCTCGAAAACTAACACTAATGCGTCACTCAAAAGTCGGTGGTCACCAATGTAGAGGTCATATGCGTATAGCCTCTAACGGATAAAGTTCTCAAGTAAAAGAATAAAGATAGATTAGAAAAGCAGAATTAGAAATAAAGCGAAGAATTAAGTAACGAAAATTATAATTAACAGAATAAATAAATTAGTTACAAAGAAGCAAGCACTCGCGAATTATATAAAAGATAGCTAATTGCGCGCGGTAGTTCTAGCGAATATTCGTAAGCCGACTGACTACGTGACTCTCCAAGCATAGGATCGCTGCGGCCGTTACCACTCTTCCAAAACCAGTTTTCGGCAGCAACAGCGTCGGACGAGAGCGGTGGGGAAGCTCGAGTAGCGGGCGCGGGGCGGCGCTCTAGCGCGGCGAGCGCGCGGCGTTGACCAATAACTTGTCGCCCGATATTTATATTGAGTGGTGGGTAGAGCGACTATAAGTTGCGATAGTACGCCACAGACATAATATGATTAAATATAATGGGTTAATATTTCAAAGGTGCCTTTTAGGACGCAGAATTAAAACAAAATAAAAATGTTATAGTATAAAGTAATGCAGAGTTTATATAAAACATTTCAAAAACTAGATTAAAGATTGTTTGATTGAAAATATAGAAGTTCTGTTGGCTTATATAGAGTCTTTCGACAAGAACTTTGTTGATAAAGATGTTTTTTTTTATTGTAGTTTGGTATTACAGGAAGAGGAAAGTTCGGCAATCATGAATAAAATCTAGCAAATATCAACCATGACCACGCCCACGCTGGCAGTAGTCTATTCTTTCATCAAATTTTTTTATTACTTTCTGGAAAAAAATCAGGTTTATTTCGGCTATCATCACGTATCTTGAGTTTTAAGGCTGCAGTCGATTCGATTGGGATCGTTTAGACTCTGTCTTTAAGATAGCCCGACGCCCAAAATAATCCAGTATTGTTAAATCTGCATGCTCAACGTAACACTGTATGGTACGCTTTGGGGTCTGGAGGCGTAATTGGGCCTTTTTTTTCGAAGATGAGGCTGGAAATGCGGTAACGGTCAATGGTGACGCTATCGCTAGATGTTAACAACGCAATTTTGGCAAATCATTGAGAACATGGATATCCCTGGTGGATATTTGCTAGATATCATGTTTCATTCATAAGTGGCGAACTGACATCTTGTAAAACCAAACTATAGTAAAAAACATCTTCATCATAAATGTTTGTATTAAAAAACAAAGTTCTTGTTGAAAGACCCTTTATTTTGACTTATATTTTAGGATTCAGACTAAAATTGTTTTGTATTTTTTTTTATTAATATGCATTACTGAGATCACTATGTAGATACAGACGAGATTGAAAACATTATTTGCTATATTATTATTTGCTTGATAATGTTTGGAGTCAATCTAATATAATTATCCCACTGATTGTGTTTTAGTACTGACAAATAATACATATATGGCGTACAAGCATTGAAACTTTTTTTAATAATCAATATGTAAATAACTGAAATAGGAAACAAATTTACACTGACCATGAAGAGGCTTTTCAAAGTTATGCTTTTGTCAATAAAGATTTGATTTAATCTGTTGACACCATTTTAAACAAATTATATAAATTTTAAGTGGAAGTTTGTTTATAAATTTTATGTGAACAATTTTGTTATAGGATATTGGTTCTGCTTTAGATTATAATTTCTGGTATTAATTTTTTATTATCGAAGTAAGTACATACATACATATACTCACGGCTATAAAGCCCTAGAATGGGTAGCCATAGCTAAGGAAAAAGGAATTCCTCAGCCACTTTTGGAAGTTGAGTGGGGAAAAGATGGTAAAATAAAAGTTGTTGGTGATGGGTCTCCAACCGCATCGCCCAAAAATCCCTTAAAAGCCCCAATACCGTTAGTCGCCTCTTACGTACACCCACCGGAAGAAATGGGGTAGTGCGACAAATAATCTCAAAAATATAAAACAAGGCAGAAGTTTTTTTTTATTTTTCATAGAATGTTGTTTTAGGTTATTAACTTCTTAATTCTCTTTCAATTAAATATTTCAGATAGTCCTACCGCCAACAGTACCCACCAGGAATAGCTATTGCAACTTCATGCTCTCTAATAAATTGGATTCGGCCATGTATTTTAAATTTGAGGCACCTGAGGGAAGGTAACGCTTTATTTATATAAATTAACAATGTGATGTCTAAATAGAAAGGGAGCAAATTGCTTTAATGCTTTCATCTTCCTGACTAAATGTAACCTTTTATAAGGCAGTGGCTAAGTAGGTAGCTCCCATAACTTTTATTTTAACCAAAGATTTAAACGTTCACATTGTATATCCCCGAAGGGATTGGCAGAGGAACTAATGTTTCAGAACATAACAGGCCTATCTCCGTTAGCTTACTTGGCGATGTTGGTTTCCTCAGGATGTTTTCCCTCACCACACGTTTGACTTTAGAAAAGACAAATTGGTGTAAGCCGATCCGGCATTTGAACGCTCGCCTGTGATGCATGAAAAGTGGGTGTTCTACCCATTGAGCTATCGCGGTTTAATTTTGCTTTCCTTCAAATAGAAGTGAAATGCTATGAATTTTTAAAATGTAAAATAATGATAATTAGATTAGATAGTTCCAAACATCTGCTCCCTTTCGTAGTCGTGCCAGAATCACACTTACATCCACATTGACTCTCTTTACATAATTTTACCCACTTTACTTACAATCTTTGCATCATCACTATATTATCAATCTTATGCATGTTTTCAGTAATTTCGCTCTAATGCCAATGTGTGGAGTCATCCAAGGAAGAGGCTGGGAGATAATGACAGTGGCTATTGAACCTAAGGCCATTGGGGAGTATGTGGAGAATTGGGAACTTATACTGAATAAATACTTAAAGGTAAAAACTTTTATTCATGCTTTATTGCATATATGTGTGTTTTTTTTAATTTATTTATTGAACGAATTTTAAATAAGCCGTGTAGTGCTGGCTTAGAATGTCACTACCCCTTTCTACCCACGGATGTCGTAAGAGACGGCTAAGGGTTTGAGTGATGAGGCTTTTTTGAGTGGTTTTTGGGCTATGCGGTTGGAAACCCATCACCAATGATACTTTTATTGCTACCATCTTGGCCCTTATCAACTTCCAAATGTGGCTGAGGAGTTTTTAGCTCTGACGCTTTGGCTCTGGCCGTGAGTGTATGTGTGTATAAATACTCGTATGAAGAATAGCGTGTTTATAGTGTTTCTGTATAATGTGGTATAAAATTCTAACTCAACTCCATAATTCATCGTACTCTAGCGAAAAAGCACTGGACTTCAAGTTCGGAGGTCTCGGATTCGATGGGGGTTAATTACAGTTTATATGATTAAATCCAGTTTTTTTGACTTAATTCAACTGGTTATCTAATAATTGAGGTTATTCCGTTATTTGGAGGTGACGCAAAGCCGTTGGTGGACTATAGCCAAATCACTCTATACAGTATATACCCGAGCTCCTCGGTGGGGATATATTATGAGCTGTGTGGACAAATGGAGGGGTCTCCCGCCTGACATAATAATTTTAAGACGTGACAACTTCTCATAACTCTATGTCAGCTTTTACGGGTAATCTGCAATCTCCAAGTATCAACCTTTACCAAACCCGAGGAGTCGAACCCGAGACCTCCGGAGAACGAGGCTATGCCGTGCATTAGATAAGGGAAATATCTGATATTGAAACAGCCGTATTATGTCTTAACGAATTCTATTACGGGGAATAACGTCACAAGTCAATAAAACATTTGTATTGCACGTTTCACACATGTGGTAAATAGTTACTTGTGGTCTTCTTTTTACTAATCACCTATCGAAACGCCGACGAATTCAATTTAAATTTGATTATATATTCGTTTAAAAAAAGATGATTGAATTTATAATTTTTCATTATCATTATCAGCCAAAAGACTTCCGCCGCTGGTCAAAGGCCTCCCCTATATATCTCCACAACGAGCGGTCCTGTTCTACCCTCATCCATTGGCATCGCGCTTAATTACTTTTTAGCCCATAATTAGAATGATTTGTTCACAAAAACCTCATGTGGGGATTATTACTAATCAATTAAGGAAACAAACATTTTTTGACACCAGCAGGACTCGAACCCGCGACCTCTCGCTCAACGCCCCGGTCGATAAATCTGATAGTTGGGCGATCTCAGCACTTGCATTCTATATGTAAAGATAGACAAGTAGCTTTCCGAATTTGTAAAAAAAACGGGGGTAGGGAGCGCTGACGCCACTAAGGTGTTAAGAAAACAAAGGAAAGAAGAATTTCGCATCAGTAGTCACATGACACCATAGCTCAATTGACAGAGCGATTGAAGCGTTGACCGGTCGCGGGTTCGAGTCCTGCTAGTGTCGAAAAAAAATATATTTCCTTAATTGATTAATAATTTTTTATCCGTTTAACTACTGGATCCAGATCCGCATCCGTCTCTGCGGCAACGCGGAGATAGCGCACGTGGAAACGATCACGCACGGCTACAACCCGAGCACGCAGGCGGTGTACGAGTTCGCGCCCACCGTCACCGGCTCCGTCAACTGCACCACAGTCTACATGCACAACCTGACCAGGATGGACGTGCAGTGAGCGCACTTTTTCTGTCTTTATTTATTTAATTAGACAAATAGATACAATTAAACTTCACATTGTCATGTCTTGGTTACTTCATTCGCTTAGATAGTGTCGGTACACCCGAACGCACCTTTGGATATTGTAATAAAGACAGAAATAATACAGACAAACTAGGTACAATAGGCAAAATATGAGTGATACATAAACTATAATTCCGCATCCGTTTCTGCGGCAACGCGGAGATAGCGCACGTGGAGAAACGATCACGCACGGCTACAACCCGAGCACGCAGGCGGTGTACGAGTTCGCGCCCACCGTCACCGGCTCCGTCAACTGCACCACAGTCTACATGCACAACTTGACCAGGATGGACGTGCAGTGAGCGCACTTTGTTGTGTTTATTTATTTAATCAGGCAAATACATAAAATTATTGCTGTGTAGTGCCGGCTTAGAATGTCGCTACCCCTTTCTACCCACGGGTGTCGTAAGAGGCGACTAAGGGTATTGGGGCTTTTTATTGGATTTTTGGGCGATGCGGTTGGAGACCCATCACCAAAAACCTTTATTTTTACCGTCTTTACCCC
This sequence comes from Bedellia somnulentella, assembly GCA_963576735.1. Classification (NCBI taxonomy): domain Eukaryota; kingdom Metazoa; phylum Arthropoda; class Insecta; order Lepidoptera; family Bedelliidae; genus Bedellia; species Bedellia somnulentella. The sequence continues at coordinate 10,087,243 of OY755173.1, read as the reverse complement.
ACTCAACTTCCAAAAGTGGCTGAGGAATTTATAATTCCTTAGCTCTGGCTACCCCTTCTAGAGAAATATAGCCGTGAGTATATGTATGTACATACAATTTAATTACACAATGTCATGTCTTGTGTACTTCATTCGCTTAGATAGTGTCGGTACACCCGAACGCACCTTTGGATATTGTAATAAAGACAAACTAGGTACGATAGGAAAAATATAGGTATGGTACATAAACTAAAATTAGACAATTAATATTTTTAACCACTCAAAGTAACGGAATCATTACCACCTGAATCTAATTCATACCAAAACAACAAATTCGTCAAATTAACCTGCGGGTGTACGGCGCCCGAGGTACCTTTTGCTTAAGAGGCGGCATTCTATGATGTTTTCCGGTAGGCGCCAAGGCGGCACGGTAAAAGAGTAACACTATCTAAGCATATTAACCATACTTTATGTATGTACTAGCTTTCCACCCACGGCTTCGCCAGCATGGAATTCGGTTATATTGCGGTATAAAGCACAACTATAAGAAATCTTCTCATTCCCACGATTTCGCTCGGGAATTTTTTTAAAGCGTTTGAGAAGTACCCTAAAAAAAGTACCCTATTATTTAATCCGGATTTCTAACTTGACGTCTGCAAAATTCTAAAGTAATCGGGTCAGCAGTTACGGCGTGAAAGCGGAACCAACAAACAAACTCACTTCCCGCTTTAAAATATTAGTAAGGATGATTGGCAATAGAGAGAGAACATACATACACACATACATATATACACCTCAACTGCAGCACCGTCTACATGCACATGCACAACCTGACCAGGACGTACCTGCAGTGACTGCACTTTTGTGGTCTTGTACTTAACGATTTAGTTTGGTTGCAGTGCATGCATAGTCCTAATTAGGGTAACCCAGAATTGGAAATTCCTTAGCTACTTTTGAAAGTTAAGTGGGGATGATAAGATGTTTTGGGTGAGAGGGATACGAGTCAAAAAGTTAGGACAAGACTATCTTTATTTAAATTGTTTTTTGGTCTTATGTTAATAAGTTTCCTAAATAGTTTAGATACAAAACTAAAAAAGACAGTTCATGACCCCAGAACATAAACCCAAACTAAAAAGCTATTCCTTAATTTAGGCTTTGGTTCTTAAAATCCATATTATATTATTTTTCAGTATGAGAGCCTTAACAAGGGTGTCTTGGTTGGGTGCTGACCAATGCGGTTCTATAGTGCTCCCACCGAAACAGATAATCAGATACAATTGGTGGTTCTTCCCAACCAAATCGAACAAGGTGTATGAAACTACTATAACGCTTTCCTGCGTTTGCCTCATTGATGGCCGGTGAGTAAGATTTTTCATTTGTTATATTGCTTGCCTGCTTTAGAGAAGAAAGACAACTTTACCTATTTTTTTTAATGTATATAATAAGCTTATTTGTTTTTATCGCAATGATAAAAATAATAATTTCAGTTTGTGGCAAAATTATGGCGTACAAGCGTTGAAACTTATTTAAATAATCAATATGTCATTTTGAATATTCACACTAACCATGGCTTTTCAACGTTATGCTTTTATCAATAAAGACTTGATTTATTTCGTTGACACTATTTTGAACAAATTGAATAAATTTTAAGTGGTACTTTGTTTAATAATTCTAAGTGAAAACTTTCTGTGTAGTGTCGGCTTAGAATAGCACTACCCCATATCTTCCGGTGGGTGTACGTAAGAGGCGGCTAACGGTATTGGGGCTTTTAAGGGATTTTTGGGCGATGCGGTTGGAGACCCATCACCAACAACCTTTATTTTACTATCTTCTCCCCACTCAACTTTCCAAAAGCGGCTGAGGAATTTCTAATTTCTTAGCTCTGGCTACCCCTTCTAGGGATTTACAGCCGTGAGTATATGTTATGTTATGTTATGAAAACTTTTGGTATGGTATATTGGTTCTGCTTTATGTAATAATTTCTGGTATTATTTTATTCCTTTAATTCCCAGTCAATTACATAAAAGTTACAGATGTTTTTTTTTAAATTTACAAATCAGGATAATAATTAAATAGGTCACGGCCATAAATCCCAAAAAGGGGTAGAAATAAAGTATCGTTGATGATGGATCTCCAACCGCATCGCCCAAAAACCAACGACTTACAAAAGCCCCATAACAGTAGTCGCCTCGAACCGCACCCGTGGGCAGAAAGGGGTAGTGACATTCCAAGCCGGCACTACACGGCATGTTGTACAATGTGAAAAAAATGCTCAACGACTATGTTTAATTTATTAAAAGAGGATTTTGTTTCGGAACTAAGTGGTTTTTAATCGAATAAGCCACATTCAAGATACTAAACAAATACTATTAAAAGTAAATTAATCTGTAATTTAATACAAATTCAATTTATTTCGCACTGTATAAAAATTTAATGTTTTTCAGGCCTGTAGGCTCACCAACAGAGTTGTTCGTACATATCATTGGATTCTCAGAGTTACCGGACATCAGGGTGAGTTGCTGTATTTATTAACAACATTGTTATCTATATTATCTTGCCATCATCTTCACAATAGACGCTAACTGCCAATTAGTAAACATCCACTAAACGACAAAGGTCTTTCACGGTGGCTGATCTGGCGTTTTTGAAGATGAAAGGTTTCCCACAAGCACATTAGGTACGCTAAATAGAAAAATTCATCCTAAAGGGCGATCATTTCTACTTTCAATGTATGTGCTTAGCCATAGGGGCTTTGCCTGCTTCACGCGTGGGTATTTATATTCCACCTCAAAAAATTCCGATACTAATCATCAAATCAAGCTTAAAATAAATCAGGAGTGTGATGTAAAAGACCGCTAGTGCATATGAATTTAGATCAGGAAAATTATTTTAATCGTTTTTTTTTTTTGTAATCGTTAATAATGGTCTAAACACATGGAGCCGTATATTTGTTACCTTCATACTAACAATACATAATGCAATACAATGATATATTTTTACCACTATTTGCATTATCTAAGATTAGTTAACAGACATAAGCGTTGCCAAAACTGCTGATTCTATAAATCAATAAAGCCGTCCTAAAGTGTTCCAATAGAATGGTGGAAACTCGCAAGCATTACATAGAAAATGTGTAAAAGGTGGAAAACATAATAGCATTCTCATTATCCTGTGTGGCTCTAAGTTGCAACATGATCTTTTACCAACGTCACGTCGCTAGTGCCGCAAATTAATAAAATAAAACGTGTCACGATTGTCGCTATCCAGACTGCCTAAATGTTTACTTGACGGTCCCAAAATACATTTTATCGGAGGCCTGAATTCTTATCCGACTGGCTAGTCAGTGCTAATAAATATATACTGTTACTTTGTCAGTTTACAGTATATCCGATAGTCTTGCCTTGATTTGGTTTATGTCACGCGATAAAGTACCCCGTGATGTGAGACAACGATAAAACCAGCATTTAAAAGACAAGGAATTATTGCTGGTTTTATCGTTGTCTCACATCACGGGGTACTTTATCGCGTGTCATAAACCAAATCAAGGCAAGACTATCCATCGGATATACTGTAAACTGACAAAGTAACAGTATATATCATTGAAAACATAACATAACATAAACGTTCACGCCGTTTATCCCCGAAGGGGTTGGCAGAGGTACCAATACTTCTGAACTCACATGGCAGCGCCATCTAGTGTCCAGAGAAGGTACCCACGTTTTGCTTGGACAGTGTACTCACGTGATGGGGGGCAGGCCTATCGCCGTTTTTTGTACGAATACACTGTCACATGACTAAGTACAACTCAGCCATGTGGGTTTCCTCACGATGTTTTCCCTCACCGTTAACAACCATGATAAATTAACCACACATATGACTTTAGAAAAGACAAATTGGTGTAGGCCCGACCCAGAATTGGAACTCACGCCCTTCTGTTTTCTGGCGGGTGTTCTACCCACTGGACTATCATGTCGGTTCATATCATTGAAAACATATACGGCGTTTTTCTCGCCGTTGAAAACCCTGTCAAATTTATACTCTGTTCTTTTTAAGAATTCAGTATTAACCCATGGCAATGTATTTGATATTCCAGTCTTCCCCACAGAACAAAGCAACAATATTTGGCTAACCTTGTTTTTATTCCAAATTTTTTCTATTTAATTATTTATAATAAACTTTTGCTCCTAGGTGTTACCTAATACAGTAAATTTGAATGAGATCGTAGTCAGCCAGCAAAAGTCCTTAACTGTGACAATTTACAATGCCTCAACGTGCATGACCACGTACAAACTGTATCACCTCATAGATGGAATGGGAGATTGCCATCTTACCGATAGACTGGAAATCTGTAAACCTATTGTGAGTATTTTATGTACTCGTACTTTTTACATTTTTTTTATTGAGTATATGATACTGGAACTGCATGTCTATAGTTCATTAATTTTTAGAGATAATTATATACGGACATATTATACACAGATCAAATTAGCCCCAAACTAAGTAGAACTTGTATTATGGGATACTATCTCAACGATACATTTAATATCATATTATACATATATAAATAACACCCAAGACTAAGAAACAATCATTTATGCTCATCACATATATGTTGCCCTCATCGGGGATCGAACCCGCAACCTCCGGACCGAGAGCTAGGCCTATCCACTCGGCCACGGCTGTCGTCAATGTATTATAGATTGTTGTAATAAGGCTTAATCCCTTTCTATGATTAAAAGCATAATTTTAGTATGCATGTAGAAATGTAAAACCAAGGCATTAAACACCAAATCGTTCCCCAGAACACATTGTTACCGTCAAATTTCTGCGACTGCAAATTCATAGTATCTTCGGACAGCAGTGGTTCGCGTCGTATCGACATCAAGTACACGATTCTGTACAACAACGAGTACGACGAAGTGGTCGAGTATCAGCCGGTCAATAAGACTATCTTGATTATATACTACGACGGCATATATCCTACTATACAGGTTTGTATTACAATGCTTTTATGTGGAAGTAAAAACTTAGGTTAGAAATCTAACTAGGGAAGTTTAAAATTTTTGCACAGTTGTAGTTTATTTACATAACTTCATTAAGCATTTTTGTAAAATAAATTTTAATCAATGACAAATGCCTTAAATATACGATTGTATATAACATCGAGTACGTAACAACGTGGTAGAGTATCAGCCGGCCAATAAGACTATCCTGATACTAATATACTATGACGGTATATATCTTACTATACAGGTTGGTTTCACATTCACATCTACACGTAATTGCGGAAGTGAAAACTTAGTTATATTGTTCTGAAGATCGTGCCGACGTTCATTTATGATTTACCTTATTAATTAATTTAAAAAAAACAATTCATTAACTATTTAATGATTAAATATAAACTAATTATTCAATAAACCAAATGCATGCCACATGAAGACTGCAGATATTCAGCGGAATTAAGCGAGATAATTAATATTTGTATTCAAATATTTAACTGACTAATTAATTAACTAACAAATTTAATTATTAACTATGACATCAATGCAAATTGAGATTGAAATGCAAATCTGCGCAGTCGGTCTTGAAGCAGCACTTTAAATAAGAACATAACATAACATAAACGTTCACGCCGTTTATCCCCGAAGGGGTTGGCAGAGGTACCAATACTCCTGAACTCACATGGCAAGCGCCATCTAGTTTCCAGAGAAGGTACCCACGTTTTGCTTAGACAGTGTACTCACGTGATAGGGGGCAGGCCTATCGCCGTTTTGTACGAATACACTGTCACATGACTAAGTACAACTCAGCCATGTGGGTTTCCTCACGATGTTTTCCCTCACCGTTAGCAACCATGATAAATTAAAATAAGAAATTATTAACTACTAGTGGATCGTCCCAGCTTCGCACGGGTAGCGTTGTTTTTTTTAAATATCTGGGGTTTCTTTCTTCAGTCACTGCTCAAGCATTGTGAAATTCAGCGCAATGTTTTCAATTTATTAAATTTATAGCACTCCCTAAACAGTGTAGTTTGGTGATTTTAAATGCGCTTTGATGAACGGTTCAGTATTTCCGTTTAATAGCAAATTTTTAAATAAGACGCTATGAAGTATTTATAACAATTTAAAAAATAAATCATTACGTGATTTAGGATGCAACTACTCGCGCCATCTAGTATGTTATATGTAAATTAGTAAAGATTTGGTTTTGATCACGGGCGCGATGGGTTATTTTATGTATAATTTCGGTGTTTGTCTACCGATTTCTATGATTCTTTTTTTATTGAATAGGTAATAATATTACCTTTTTTAAATTTGGGATGAGTGAGACGTTTACAAACGTAAGAGTAAACAAATATAATCAGAATGATCCGAACTGCTAAGCTATCAGGAATTACACGTGTTATTGTGAGCCAACCGTAAAAGATAGACATAAACTGCTGAGGATTTTTTTTTAGATAATTTTATGAAGAATATTTCCGTCCCACATGATTTCTATGTAAGTTTAACCATTGAGGCTGCACACGCGACAGAAGCTTAAAAAATGGAGTAACTTCTCCCTTTTTCCCAAAATTACCCAAAATTCCCCTTTACTACTCTGCTGGAAAGTATACAAAAACCTGCGCAGGTGTATGAAGAATAATTGTACCAAGTTTCGTTAAAATCCGTCGAGTAGTTTTTGTTTCCATAAGGAACATACAAACCGACAGACAGACAGACAGACAGACAGACAGACAGACAAAAATTTTACTGATTGCATTTTTGGCATCAGTATCGATCCCTTATCACCACCTGATGGTTATTTTGAAAATATATTTCATGTACAGAATTGACCTCTCTACAGATTTATTATAAGTATAGATTTTCTATTGACTTTAATGGGAAAATAGTTTTTCGGTTATTAACAACATGCGACACTTAGCAATGTCCACGTAATCACTGTGCCAAATTTGTTTGAAATCGGTCAAGCCGTTCGAGAGGATTTCGATCACAAAGAAGTGGCCTACCTGCGTTTCGCTGGACTTCGTCTCTCTCAGCTCAATTAATTCAGAATTGAACGTATTAATTAATTTACTAAGCAGACAAATCAAAGTGATTATTGATTGACCTCATTTAAATTTGTACATTTTATGAAGCTAGGACTACATTTTTTGGGATTTATTGGTGTGAGTAAGGGTAGAATTATATACTATAAGACGAACATACATCGAACTTAGATGGTTAGACATAGACAGACTCTATGTTTTTTGCTCCTTTTACATAAAGCTTTATTTTTAGGTGAAACGAACAATATCCGTGTCTTGTCCTGTAATATTTAGCGACTATTGCATCAGAAATATTGTTGAATTAAAAGGGTAAGTTCCAGTGCAAATATAATTTACTTATATCTTTGTTGTGATACTGAGCGAAGTGGACGCGATTAGTTAGTAATGTAATGAATATTAAAGTATTGCAATGAATGTTCCCATTTATCTTTTCGTTTCTCAACAGAATAAACGATGCTCTTATGAATTGCCGCCCCGACAAACCATTAGAAGTAGACATTTACACACCAGAACTTTGCATAGGCAAACAGATTGTTGAAATTATACTCGTTCTGGGAACCAAGTACCAAGTAGCAGTGCCATGGACTTTGCGGCGTGAGAAGATATGTAGTTGCGAAATGGTTGAGCTTAAAATTGGTACATCTCTATATGAGATGAGGCACAACTGCTTTCATAGGGATTTGGTAGAGTTTTCACCACTTAGTGGCGTTGTCACGGTAAGATTTATTTCGTAAATACTCTTATTATGATAGATAGTAACGTAGTCATACATATATTAACAGCCCATTCAGTTTTTTTTTCTCTATGCTATGTAGTGTCGGCTTGAAGTTCTACCGCATTTCTTCCCACCGGTGGCTTATGAGGTGACAAAGGGTGTGGAGCTTTTGAAGTGTTTGTTGTGCGATGTGGCTGGAAACCCATTTACAGGGCAAATATATTTATTTGGCTACCGCTTTTTGGGATTTATAGCCTTGAATTTATGTACTTATGCAACTTTGCATTGTGTTAGTCTTTTAACTCATCCCACACCACATGGGCCAAGCATGATATTATTTTTTTACAATGGTCTCGGACAGAGATAATTTAAAAAATATGAACTAAAGAGCAATATCCTTACAAAAGTACCAACGTTAATGTATGTGAATGTTAATCAGCGCGTGAATATGTTACTCGATGGTTAAAGTATGTAAACTGTTCTTTCCTTTGATTGCAGCATGTAGTCCAATGCCCATGAGTATGCTTCAGAGACTTTAGTTGAGAATAATGATAAAAAACATAGTGAACAGCTTTTCTATTTACTACACTCACATTTCCTTTCTTTTAGCCAACCAACCCAGAACTACTACGCTTCCAATTACAATACAAATTAGAGGGACAGTACCGAATGTGCTACATCATGACATTCCCGAATCAAAGAGAAATCCATATTTTCATCAATATGAAGATTCATCCTAACCATAAGGGCCTACTTCAACCTTTGCTGAAACCTCGAGGTGCAGAATCTGAGTATTTAGCTGTGTTGGACTGCGGGAGAGTTGCTGTGAATAATATTGACCCCACGATTCGGGTAAATTTTTAGTCTGTTAAAGAATGAGAGTCAATGAATGCATTTTTTGCATTTTTCACATAAAATAACATAATAACATAAACGTTCACGCCGTTTATCCCCGAAGGGGTTGGCAGAGGTACCAATACTTCTGAACTCACATGGCAGCGCCATCTATTGTCCAGAGAAGGTACCCACGTTTTGCTTAGACAGTGTACTCACGTGATAGGGGGCAGGCCTATCACCGTTTTGTAAGAATACACTGTCACATGACTAAGTACAACTCAGCCATGTGGGTTTCCTCACGATGTTTTCCCTCACCGTTAACAACCATGATAAATTAACCACACATAGGACTTTAGAAAAGACTAGTTGTCGCATTTTTCACGTTTGTTAAAATTATTTAAATCAACGCAAAAACATGGATTTTTCGATTTGACCGGTACAAAACGGTTTATTAAAACAAGGATGTATTATTAAAGGAATTAGAGATCAAGCTTATATTGATTATCTCAGGAACTGAGTAGCGCTCAACTTTCTACACAAGCAGATCTGTGTTTGAAAATATTAATTCATTACCGGTACCGTGTAGTGCCGGCTTAGAATGTCACTAGCCCTTTCTACCCATGAGTGTCTTAAGAGGCGACTAAAGGTATGGGGCTTTTTTAATTGGTTTTTGGGCGATGTGGTTGGAAACCCATCACCAACGATACTTTATTGTACCACTTTGTCCCTTATCAACTTTCAAATGTGGCTGAATAGTTTTCAGCTCTGAAAATCTGGCTACCCCTTTTTGAGATTTACGGCCGTGATCGTTATATGTATGTACCTATGTAATATTTTTGGTTTTTAAAAATATTTTATTTCTGAATTTAATCTACTATTACATTATTGTTAATATTATGTCATTTCGCTTTTTATGAAAGTTAAATTGCCCAGATGTATTAGAACTTTTATGGTAAAAAAATATATTTCATAGATTCATATTTTTCATTTTAAAAAACTCACAAGCAATATTCAAATATCGTTTACAGATCGTTTGGCTATACAACCCATCAGATGTATTCACAACCTGGCGATTACTGAAGTCGAACACAATACAGCCGGAAGTAGCTATCATTCGCTGCTTGCTTTACTTTGCTGAAGTTCCACCATTAGGAAAACTGGCTATACCCTTCTCTTTCATGCCCACGGAAATGATCGATTATAAAGTGAGTAAACTAGTTTTTGTTCAGATAAAATAAGTGTTTTTCACTAAAACAGCCTATAACAGATTTAAGTATATCTCGGCCTTTTGGATCCACCAACGATGTTTTTCGTCACCATCGCTAACAACCTTGATAAAATAAGCCACACATATAAGTAAAGAAACTGTAGCCGCGATTCAGAATTTAGGTGGGACCTACATCTCTCTGCATCAGAAGCACTGCTCATTTCTTCTAACAAGTTTATCCTAAGAAAATATCGTTTGTTTAATTAATTAAAATAACCGGAATAATTTAGTAGGGAGCACCACCGCCTCTCAATCTCATGCGGAAAAGCGTGGGGTTGAACCCTGAGTCGAACCTACACCTATGTGTCTTTTCTTAAATCTTGTGTGTGGTAAATTTGTCATGGTTGTTAACGATAAGGCAAAACATGGCATAGTTGTACTGAGTCATGAGACAGTGTATTCGTACATTAACAGCTATAGGTCTACTCCCTATCACATCAGTGCACTGTCAAAGCAATCATCATTCATCAAGTATTAGTATCTCTGTCTCGCTTTTGGAGATGAACGGCGTTGACGTTTGAATTTTAAGAATACATAACATAACATAAACGTTCACGCCGAATATCCCCGAAGGGGTTGGCAGAGGTACTAATACTTCTGATCATCACGTGTCTTTTTCACCTGATGTTCAGAGTACCCATGTTTTGCATGGACAGTGTACTCACGTGATAGGGGGCAGGCCTAGCGCCGTTTTGTACGAATACACTGTCACATGGCTAAGTACAACTCAGCCATGTGGGTTTCCTCACGATGTTTTCCCTCACCGTTAACAACCATGATAAATTAACCACACATATGTCTTAAGAAAAGACAAATTGGTGTAGGCCCGACCCGGGATTTGAACACTAGTCGTTTGCTCAATAACCGGTGTTCTACCCATTGAGCTATCACGTCGTCATTTCAAGATTGAGTAAAGTTAATGTGTTAATCTGTAAACCAGGTTGAATTCACTTGCTCGTTCGGCTATGAGACTGTGAAAATATTGGTGAAAGGCCAAGGTTGCCTGCCGGGCACGTTCGCAACGAGACTTTACGTCCCGTCGTACGTTGAGAAGGTTATCAGGAATGCGCATCGCACTAACGTTGTAAGTTTTCGTGCCTACATTTTACATACATACATACATATACTCACGGCTATAAATCCCTAGAAGGGGTAGCCAGAGCTAAGACATTAGAAATTCCTCAGCCACTTTTGGAAAGTTGAGTGCGGAGAAGATGTTAAAATAAAGGTTGTTTGTGATGGGTCTCCAACCGCACCGCCCAAAAATCCCTTAAAAGCCCCCAATACCGTTAGTCGCCTCTTACGTACACCCACCGGAAGAAATGGGGTAGTGCTATTCTAAGCCGGCACTACACAGCAAATGTTGCCTACATTTTATCTGTATTAATGAAAAGAACACAGTTTTTTTGTTGGTATAAGTTGTAATCTCGACGAATTATACTTCTTTCACTTTCGTTACTTTGAATTATCATATTTATATTATGTTATTATTTTTATTTCACGACATGGCGGAAGGTCAAAGATTAAGGTAGTAAGCAGACGTTTTGATGTGCTTACTAAGGCTCAGTTACGTATCACACTACACTTTTAGTTGCTACCATTGTCTGGGTACCATGTCGTAATACCTTCTTAACGTTGACTCATAGAATTGTTGTATTACATAAAGCATATATTCACGGCTATAAATCACTAGTAGGGATAGCCAGATATACACAATGAGAATTCGTCAGCTACTCTTGGAAGTTGTGTGGGATAAGATTTTAAAACAAAGGCTTTTAGTGATGATTCTCCAACCTCGACCAAAAATTACTTAAAAAGCCTCAATCCCTTACCTGCTTCATACAAACACCCACGGGAAGAAACGGGGTAGTGCTATTCAAAGCCAGACGCTACACAGTTATTTTTTATATTAATTGTTGTATTAATTATTATAATAGTTATACAATTTTAAGTATAAAATCGCAGGTGTATTTATCGAAAGAGCATATAACTCTACCAGTGATGCCGACTCACTCGCTTGTCAGAGAAGTGATTGCCGTGTGTAACGATACCAATCATAGCATGCGGTTTATATGGCTGCCGTTAGTATTAATATAACAATAGTTAATTAATATACATCAACGTAGTACTTTTATTTGTAAATGTTTTGATTCGTTATTTTACCTAGGGTATTTATTACTATGTGCGATAAACCCGTATTAAATGTAACCATCGGCTAACTAAGGCTTTATAACTTTTTTTTCTTTAATTGTACCATATAATAGCTCCCCATCGACGCGTAGCTGCGGTAGCGCGAATTTGACGCGTTTTATTCTATTAATAGTTCAGCTCATTCTCATCGTTTAGACTGTGTGATATAGATATTTTTCTTTATGTAACACGACAAACAAAATAGTATAATAGCGTCCTTACAATTCTATACGTTCTTTAATTAGCTATGTAGTAACGTAGATATATTATTTTTTCACAAGGTAAATTAGCTGAAAGATGTTCGTTTTAACACCAACAGTCACAGATAGCGCATCAAATATATAAAGTCAATATCTTTATTGTTTATTAGTTACTACGCCTCCCATTGCAAATGGACAGCGTAAATAGTGTGTATATATAATGTCTAAATTTATCGATGAAAATTACATTCAATTTCAATATTTTAGCATTTTGTAGTGATTCTGTTGTAACTTACAACAGTAACAACTTGTGAGTAAGCCTCTTCTGCTTTTAAATGGATTTTGCTGCAGTATGTTGGTATATTTATTCATTTATTTTTTGGCCTATTATTTGTAGTTTAAAATATTGATATTGATAGGTTTTAACTGAAAATGTTTAACCTCGACGTACGATTACAGGGAAAGAATAGCCAACATAATAAATGTGGTGATGACGCCGTGCTGGGGTGTCCTCCCCCCGAAGAGCACAGAATGGATCACAGTGTCAGTCTATACGCTGCAGAAACCAGCCACTTTAACGTAAGTTAATGACAATTTTTGAAAACTTGACCAATATGGCCGTATTGACATTTCTTTTTGAGCTTTGTCGAATCGCACATAATATTTAGTGTTTGGGAAAGCTCCCTGTGACTGTAAAGGTTTTGTTAGGACCTCGTAGGATTTTTAAGTAGTTGAATTACCAAGGAACTTTTTAAACCGATGTTTCCGGTATTTCACTTGTTTTATTGATAAAATTGCTTATTATCAAACTAACTGTTTTGCACTAGATTAAAAATAGCCATACAAACGGTGGGTGATAGTCAGGGGAGATTTAAATAATAATAGGCGGGGCCCAATTGTGTACATGTACTGATGGAAGGAAAAGACCAAAGATTATTGAATAGTAGCCACGTAGATTCGGACCTCTTGGGGGTAGTTTTCTTGCGAAGTGGACCGATCACAATTATAGAAGGCACGGTATAAACTGAATCTTGTGGCCGTTACCGTCAATAAAACTAGCATGTATGAAAGGATTGCTGGATGTAGATGAAACTCGACAGGTTTGCCAGGATCGTACAAAGTGGCTATCGATACTCTCTGCCTACCCCAATTGGAACTGACGCCATGAATATATGTATTTAGACATAATTATCTATATAAAGAAATTCATTTCTATGATATCTCTAGACGACGTTATAGCTCAATGGGTAGAACACTGGTTATCGTGCAAGCGACTAGTGGTCAAATCCCGGATCGGGCCTACACCAATTTGTCTTTTCTAAAGACATATGTGTGGTAAATTTATAATGGTTATTAACGGTGAGGAAAAACATCGTGAGGAAACCCACATGGTTGAGTTGTACTAAGCCATGTGACAGTGTATTCATATAAAACGGCGATAAGCATGCCCCCTATAACGTGAGTACACTGTCCATGCAAAACGTGGGTACTCTGAACACCAGGTGACAAAGTCACGTGATGTTCAGAAGTATTAGTACCTCTGCCAACCTCTTCGTGGATATTCGGCGTGAAAGTTTATGTTATTATGTTATGTTATGTCATTATGATAATGGTATCCTGTGTTATGTTTGTGCAGAACAACAGTGTCGTGTGAGCTGCTCGACTTGACGCTTCGACGTGAATATCAGAAGAATGAACATCTCCGACGAACTAAAATGGAAAAATGTAACCAGGAATTCTTCATTTTGGAAGAGGGAATGTTTTTGGCGGTAATTTCTTGATTTGACATATTATATTCTCCTTTATTTTTTTATTTGTTAAGAGGAAAAAATAGGATCTGCCCTCCCCAATAGGAATCAGCAACGTTGGTATACGGGTTGATTATACTTTGGTCAAAGCTAAACATTTTGTTATGTTCTATTTATTCAATTGGCTGTATCCTATTTTAATCCTTAAAGGAGGTCAAGAACAGCTGGAAAAGCGAATTAATTTATTTCTGGGATTTTCTTCTAGGGATAACTGGTAGTAGGTAGATGAATAATTTCTAGGCCACTGCAGGATATTTAGATCCGGGGGCTGGGTGATGAGCCTGGAGGCCTATCATTCATATATTAACTTCGGATTGCCGAGAAATTTCGATTTCTGCAGCTCTGGGATTTTTTTTTTAAAACAGTGTGTATAGGTAGGTTTAGAAAAGAAGGAAAAAAAAAGTTTATTCGGTAAACAACGTAATTTTAGCGTATTTTTAACATTTACACTTTTAATCAATTCACATATTTTTCATAGCAAGTTTCTTTTTCAGTAAAATTAACTGCGTTGTTGCAATTTTAGGATATTAACGATTGTCCACCTTACGTTTTGGATTTGGAGAAACCACAGCCGTTTTACTTGGCGATGACTATATCAGTCAGTTCGAAGGGACAGAGGGATGGTTATGGACGAATACCTTTGAGTCAGATGCTGAAAATGGTAACATACTAATGTTTTTTTTCAACATATCTACCTTAATTTTTTAGTGGTTTGGTTTTCCTAATAAAATTTGCTCCGAAACGAATCAACCGATTTTCAGCATGAGTGGAAAGATTTAATAAAAAAAATTAATGGTATATATAATTACTATTCATTAAGTTATATTACATAAGGAGTGAGTGAGCAGTGAGCCGTGGTCGAAAAAACATCAGATATTTGAAAAAAAGCACTAACTTTAATTTTTGATGCCCCAAAATTACGAATAATCCTGTTTATTTCTCTCTTAAAAGTCTAGAAAGTACTTATTCTTATTTCCCCTCATAAGACCCCAGCATGCGACCTAATGTCGTCGGACCAAGCGGAAGGCGGCGGCGGAAGCGACAGCGAGCGAACTTCCAATAACACCAACAGCATTTCTATCACCGACGTCATACGAATCATCGATGGGATCCTCTGGTTAGTACAATCATGTTAGTAGACAGGAATTCTAGAAATTCAGACTCTTAAGGTGATGAAATAGGGGTGTGAAGCTTATATGTAGCTTTTTAAATTGTGGACTTATGAAATTTCAATTCGTTGTATAGATTTTCGATAAAAAATAATATGATTTGTGTAGGGGAAACAAAAATTGCTTTCCCTAAATGGGTACAGTTTGTATAAAAATTGCATCGTTTTTGTTCTAATAACTTGAAATATAGTACAGGAGTTCCTTATAAAATAAGTAGTTTACTCGTACATTTCTATACTCGCGGCCATATACTTGAAAATAAAATCTGGTAGCCCCGGTTTACTCAAGGATGAAATATCTTTTCTAATGCTTATTGATATTTTATAAGGAACCCCTGTACTATATTTCAAGTTATTAGAACAAAAACGATGCAACTTTTATACAAACTGTACCCATTTAGGGAAAGCAATTTTTGGTTCCCCTACACAAATCATATTATTTTTTATCGAAAATCTATACAACGATTTGAAATTTTCTAAGTCCTCAATTTACTTATGTCAAAGACATCAAAATCAGGCTGAAAAAGGGAATGAGGCAGATGGAGCTGTAGATGGCCTGAAAGTAGTTATTTGGAGTTAGAGAGGGCCGAATGTGTGTCCATGATGCTATTGTAGTTCGTAAGTTTATGTATGGCAGTGAATGTTAGATGTGGCCAAAAGCATGGCATCATGATTAAATGCAGTAGAGATGAGGTCCCTCATTATAAAATAGTAATGTTAGGTTACGTGAGTAAGAAAAAGTGTGGCGTGGAAGAAGTGTGGATTGTAAAATATATATAAAAGGGTATGTAATAAGTGTGTATAAATGAAATATTAGTTAATTTGTAAATAAATAAAAAAAGGGTATGTAAATAGGTTTCGACACATTGAGAGGATGGATAAAAGTAATTTGGTAATGGATATACAGAGAATATTGATATACGCATATACATAGAATAACAAGACATGTAAGAAAAGATTAATAAATGGAGCTCGATAGCTGTGCCAGAATAGAACAAAGTGGCGATCAATAGTCTCTGCATACCCAGTTTCCAATTACTCGTTATATTTTACAGGGACGCGTTGCACTCCAAATTGTTTGCCAACCAAATCGAGTTCTATTCACAAGAAGAAGTGCCGACGTACAAACAGCTGGTCGAGGAGTTGGAGTCGGAAATGAAACCCCACCTTAGCCATCGGTAAGTTACTTCTGCGAAATACGCCTTTTACCAATTTTATGGTGATTGAAAACGTCAGATCGGTCCAGTGGATAGAAGCTTCAGACAAAAATTTGCCGCTTTGGGCAAAATATAACTTCTCTTAAGCGACTACCTAAAGCTATCGACGGCGTCTAATAAATAAATAAATTAAGTTTGGTAATTGGTAAAATAATACTTACAACTGGTATCCCCATAGAAACAAGATAAATAAGGTGTACAAAATTAATCATCTTTTCGTGTGCTTCGGACCTTTTATCATTAAACTAAGAAAATAGTTAGCGCAGCAAAATATAATGAAAACTATTGTGACCTTTCTGTTTTAAATAAATAATATAATTGAAATAAAATGCTGTGTAGAGTCGGCTTAACATAGCACAAATATTTTTCTACCCGCGCATCGTAAGAGGCAATTTAGGCTTTTGGTTTGGGGCTTGTGAAGTTATTTACTAGATACTTTATCATCCTTTTAATACCACCCATCTTTACTTACCATCTTTTCTCTACTCAACTTCATAAAGTACATACATACATATACTCACGGCTATAAATCCCTAGAAGGGGTAGCCAGAGCTAAGGAATTAGAAAATCCTCAGCCACTTTTGGAAAGTTTAGTAAGGAAAAGATGGTAAAATAAAGGTTGTTGGTGATGGGTTCCAACCGCATCGCCCAAAAATCCCTTAAAAGCCCAAATACCGTTAGTCGCCTCTTACGTACACCCACCGGAAGGAATGGGGTAGTGCTATTCTAAGCCGACACTACACAGCTTCATACAAGGCTTCATAAAGTGGCTCAGGAAATTTAAATTCTCTGGCTACCTCTTCTTTTGTAATCTATTAATTAAGAATATCTAAGAATATCTATGTATGTAAATATAAGTGTTTTTGTAACCTTTAGAGGAACTCTCATTGAAACACCAACAGATGGTCACCATACTTAAAACGAGACACAGCGAACTAGTTAGCCATCCTTGTTCAGGGCACTTGAGGACGCCAGTGCGCATTCCTATTTAGATAGTACTTCCATGGATAGCGTATATTATTATTTATTTTGTTTCATAACTAAAAAACTTGTTTTCTTTGTTGCAGGGTTACGTCTGGTATCTGTGATGCGATAGTGAACAAAGCAATCTTCCATATCTACAAGTTAAAGTCTCGTCAAGATGTTATGTCTATTATAGATGCTTGATTTATAAATTATATGTTATTTTCTTGTGATTTATTATTCTAATTAAATGCTGCCATCGTCTTTGTAAGGTCTATACTAACGAGGGTCATTTGAAAAGATTTGATACATTTTAATACTACATTAATTTTAAAGCAACAATATTTTAAACACCGTAACAGCTCAATGGAAAAGAACTTTCGTCCGTCATGCAGACAGGCGTCGGTTCAAACCCCCGATACGGGCCTACACCAATGTGTCTTTTCTAAAGTTATATCTGTGGTTAATTTTTTATCATGGTTGTTAACGGTAACCCACATGGCTGAGTTGTACAGTCATGTGACAGTGCATTTGTTCAATACGGCGATATTCATGCCCTCTAGCACTTGAGTACACTGTCCAAGCAAAACGTGGTTACTCTGAACACCAGCAAGGTTAGCACGATCGAACTTTTGACTAGATAACGCGTGGTATAAAACAGCCATCTCTTTCGCCCTTAAATAGAATCGTATACTCATTCTAACATTATTATTATTATTAGACGGGCGGTAAACGCCACGGGTTTCCGCACTGAGCCCGGAATGGCGCATCATTGTACGTGGACCAAGTGGTCAACTAGCTCTCCCAGCCTAATTCCGTCCAGAAGGCAAGTACCTTATCCAGGTCAGCTACCGCCTCAGGGAGCGACTTTATTTTAATGTTTTTTGACATGAATTCCTCATGTGGGGACTATTACTCATAAATAAAAGATGTTATTAAAGGAAAGAAAAATTTCGACACTGGCATTCTATCTGAAAAGGTAGACAAGTGGCCGTCCGAATTAGTTAAAATTCGGAGGTAGGAAACGCAAACACTAAAGATCCACAATCTTTTCTTGGCCGGTAAGGGCTGTCGCTGTCATCGATATTAGTATTGCCAGCAAATAAAAAATAACCATTTTAAGGGAAATAACTTTACATCATACAGGCTAATTTATTTATGTATTGAAATGTCTTAATAAAACAATTTATATAATATTCATTTAATTAATAACTAGTTGCTGTGTAGTGTCGGCTTAAAATAGCAATACCCCATTTCTGCCGGTGGGTGTACGTAAGAGGCGACTAACGGTATTGGGGCTTTTAAGAGGTTTTTGGGCGATGCAGTTGGAGACCCATTAACAATAACCTTTATTTTACCATCTTTACCCCACTCAACTTTCCGAAAGTGGCTGAGGAGTTTCTAGTTCCTTAGCTCGGGCTACCCCTTCTAGGGATTTACAGCCTTGAGTATATGTATGTATGTATGTAATAGCTATTATTGTAAGTAAGTAAACAAGTTCGTTTTAATGTAAGCTAAATTATATTTATTTATTTTTGCCCTTGTCTGGTATGTCTACCCGAATGACTGTGTATCCTAAATTTGATGATCTTTTCTCCCAAATGTTGTCTAGAAGCTTTTAGCGATAACACTGCCAATTGTACTTTTCTGCAAGCTGTTTCATTATTTTATACTCAAGGATTTGTTATTTGTGACACTCAGAGTTAATAAGTGGGTAACTACTTAAAATCATTTTTTTAATCCTGTAAATTAGAGGCTTACCTTGTCGTGTACTGTCTTTTACATTTCATATTCACACATAGATCCCCCAAAAAGGTGGCACAGAAAAAATAATTCTAAACATTAGATATCGTTTGGGTCATTCATTTTGCTGGGTCAGTGAATTTATGGGCACTTTTTTATTGCTGTTAACAACCTTGTTACATATAACATAACATAACATAAACGTTTACGCCGAATACCCCCGAAGGGATTTGGCAGAGGTACTAATACTTCTGAACATTTGACTTTGTCACCTGGTGTTCAGAGTACCCACGCTTTGCATGAACAGTAGGTATACTCACGTGATAGGGGGCAGGACTATCGCCGTTTTCCACGAATACACTGTCACACGACTAAGTACAACTCAGCCATGTGGGTTTCCTCACCGTTAACAACCGTGATAAATTAACCACACATATAACTTTAGAAAAGACAAATTGGTGTAGGCCCGATTCGGGATTTGAAGACTAGTGAGTCGCTTGCACCTTAACCGGTGTTCTACCCATTAAGCTATCACGTCGTATTTGCCTTGTATTTTTATATATATGTCAGACAGTTATGAATTAAGAAATGACACATTGGTACATCCCCGCATTAGGATTAGAACCCACGCATCAGTGTATACGAAGTGAAATCTTATTCAGGAGCATTTCCCAACTTCCCGTAACCCGCACCGCATGACTATCGATGCGCGCACAACTTTTCGGACGGTGTTAGCCTACTAAGATAAAATTTAACAATATAAATAATAATTTTCATGAATTTTTATATTGAATACTGGAAATAAAAACGTTTATCAATAAGCAAAGATACATCATAAAAATAATTGTTTTTGAAAAAAAGTTTCCACTACAAAAAAATATTAATGAAAGTGATAATTTATTATATACGTAGGTCACCCTATATTTTTTATTTAGTTAAGAACTACCTGACAATGACAGGCCGAAATTTCAAAATGGCGACAGTAGTACCAGAGTCGCCGCCGGCCAAGTTATGATTGTGGATCTGTACTTGAACGTGTAAAAAAGAAACAAAGGATAGAGAAATTTCGCGCTGGATGCCAACTGACACTGTAGCTCAGTTGGCAGAGCGACGGGGGCGTATACCCGAAGGTCGCGGGTTCGAACCCCGCCAGTGTCGAAATTTTTCTTTCCTTTAATAACATCTTTTATTTATGAGCGACTTTATTGTTCCGATAGTGTTTTTTCAGATATCGGCCACTCCGGTGCATTCCTGGAGCACGTGAGCAACCGTTTCATCAGCCTTCATGCACGCACGGCATAGAGCTCATTCTAACATTTCTAACCTACAGAGTGACAATAAAATAGCGCTCGTGCTAGGCCTCCAGGTGACAATGTCATGTTCAGAAGTATTAGTACCTTTGCCAACAACTTCGGGGATGGAACTGCTGTGTAGTGCCGGCTCTGCTGTGTAGTGCCGGCTTCGAATAGCACTACCCCATCTCTTCCCGTGGGTGTCGTAGAAGTCGACTAAGGGACTAGGGCTTTTCCATCTTCGCCCTTACACCAATCCAAGGTCTGCCGCGCCGAGGGATGCATGGCCAGGGGTGAGCCTGGTCGCTAGCGTGCCGCCGTCCCGGAGCTTGGTGCACTCCGGGTACTAAATAACCTTACCTAGTCAAGCGGGGCTCTGGCTAGGTGGACAGTTTACTTCCCTTGCTTCTCGTGGGTCCAATATGTGTTCCAATTATAATAAACACGGAGGCGGCGATGTAGCTCGCCACTCATCACGCCATGGTTTCTCACGGGGCGAAAAGTGGGCTAAAGAGACCCGCTTCAGTACGATGAATGTATGTGGAGGAATGTTTGAAAAATTAGATGAAGTATGTATGATTATGAATGAAAGAAAACTGGATTTTCTATGTTTAAATGAGACGAAGCGTAAGGGAAAGGAAGTTTCACAACTTGGCAACATCACAGCAATCTGGTCTGGAGTCGCTGACAATGACCGAGCTAGCCAAGGAGTGGGACTTCTGATATCTGAAAGGATGGCTCAGTGTATGAAAGATTACGAATGTGTGAGTCCAAGGCTCCTGTGGATTAAGGTGAAATTGGGACTAGTCCGGATGCGCATAATTTGCGTTTATGCTCCGGACATGTCTAAATCCCTATCCGAGAGGGAGGAGTTTTGGAATCTGTTAGACGATGTTGTGAATGGGTGTGATCAGAATGAGAGACTTATAATGTTAGGAGATTTTAATGGCTGGGTTGGTGTGTCACGCAACGGTTGCGAAAGAGTTTTAGGAAAGTTTGGCGATCAAAGGATGAATGAGAATGGTGAGAAATTGATTGAGGTATGTTTGGAGAGGAATCTTTGTGTTACAAACACGTTGTTTAAACACAAAGATATCCATATGTATACAAGACAGAGGGGAAGCGAGAGAAGTATGATTGATTTTGTGATAGTTGATGAAAGGCTGAGAGCAAAGGTTGTTGACACCAGGGTCTATAGGGGCACGAACGTTGGCACAGATCACTTTCTCGTTATATCACGATTAAGGGGTCTGTGTACGCGTTGGCGTCACAGGCCTAAAGTGTCAACAACGGATTTTGCGAGAATAAAAGTGGAAAAACTGCAAGAAGATGTAAATATCAGAGATGAATACGTGAGGAAATTGGATGATAGACTAAGTTGCGTGGAGATGAAGGATGAAATGGAAATAGAAGAAGTATGGGATGTGCTCAAATCGACAATGGTTGAATGTGCGACGGAAGTTTGTGGAGTGTGTAAAAGGTCAAATAGACCACCAACAAGTTGGTGGGATAAAGTTGTGAAAGAGGCGGTTGGAGATAAGAAGAAAGCGTGGTTAGATTTACTAGCGATTAAAGCTAGTAAACGGATGAATGCGAGTGTAACTGACGATGTAGTGCAGAAAAGTGAAGATGAATATAAGAGAGTTAAGAATGAGGTGAAGAAGAAAATAGAAAAGAAAAAGCGGGATTTGCAAGAGTGGTGTGAGAGGAAACTTTCTGATAATTTCCGGAATAACCAAAAGTTATTCTGGAAGTATATCCGGAAGGAAAAGGGAGTTTCCCAAAACACGAGAGTGAGTGTAATAAGAAATGAACAGGGTGAATTGACGACGGATGAAAGTAGCATGAAACGGGTATGGAAGAATTATTTTGAGGGACTGTTTGAAAAAGAGGATGCATCCATTTCTCCGCCAATCGACAGTAATGTTGATTGGAACGAAGAGATGGGTGATTTCAGTGACAGTGAGATTAGTATGGAAGAAATAATGAAAGCAATGAAAAGTATGAAAGTAGGGAAGGCGGCAGGGTATGATAGGATTACTATCGAAATGCTGAGGGCTGGTAAAGGGTTGGTGGCTTCTTGGTTGTACTTCCTTTTCCAAAAATGCTGGTCGAGTGGCAAAATTCCATGAGATTGGTGCAAGGCGGTGATTGTGCCTCTATATAAAGGAAAGGGGTCACACCAAGAGGCTAAAAACTACCGTGGAATTAGCCTACTCAGCATTGTCGGTAAATTGTATGCAAAGGTTTTGATTGAAAGAGTGATGAATGAAACGGAAGATAAAATTTGGGATGTGCAAGCAGGATTTAGAAAGGGAATGGGATGTATGGACCAAATCTTCTCTTTAAGGAGCATCACCGAAAAGTTCTTAGCTAAGAACCGAAAGGTGTATTGCTCCTTCATTGATTTAGAGAAGGCGTATGATAGGGTGGTAAGAAAGTGTTTATGGGAGGTGTTATCCAAGTTCGGTTTGGGGAGTCGACTTATACGTGCACTGGTATCACTCTATGAGGATTCTAGTGCATGTGTAAGAGTAAACGGGGAAAACACTGACTGGTTTGGAATCTCTAGGGGTGTCCGACAGGGATGTGTAGCTTCTCCGTGGCTCTTCAATTTGTTCATGGATGACTGTTTGACAGAGTTGCGTGAAAGTGATTATGGACTAAGAATGGGTGGATTCATCATTAAATGCCTCTTGTATGCTGACGATGAAGTGCTACTTGCATCATCGGCAGAAGAGTTGCAAGAGATGATGAATATTGCATGTGAGTCTTTTGTAAGAAAGGGAATGAGGGTGAATGTGGATAAGACCAAAACGATGGTTTTTGAGAGACAGGAAGATGTGACAGAATGCGTGATTGCGATTGATGGTAAGGATGTGGAACAGGTGAAGGAGTTTGTATATCTGGGAAGTTTGTTTACAAGGGATGGAAAATGTGATGAAGACATTGAAAGAAGAGTGAAAAAGGGTAATGCGGTAAATGGAGCAATGAATAGCCTAATGATCAGTCAATCGGTGTCTGAAAAGGCCCGAATGGCTGTGCATGATGCTGTTCTTGTTCCTACGCTTATGTATGGAAGCGAATGTTGGGTGTGGCAGAAGAAGCATGAGAGCAGAGTGAATGCAGTAGAGATGAGGTCCCTCAGAAAAATTTGTAATGTTAGATTGTGTGACCGAGTGAGAAATAGTGTTATTCGTGAAAAGTGTGGTGTGAAAGATGATATTGTAAGAAAGATAGAAAAAGGAATGTTGAGATGGTTTGGGCACATAGAGAGGATGGATGATAGAAAATTGGTAAAAGGGATCTATAGAGCTAGTGTGGATGGTAATGTTAGTAGAGGACGACCACGGAGAACACACTTGGATCAAATTGAGAGTGTGCTCAAAAAGGCTGGCGTCCGAAGTATGAAGAATAAAAGAGCATGTATGAAAAGATTGATGGATGTGAACGAAGCTAGAGAGGTTTGTCAGGATCGTGCGAAGTGGCGATCGATAGTCTCTGCCTACCCCAATGGGAATTAATGGCGTGAGTATATGTATGTATGTATGTTCGGGGATATACGGCGTGAGCGTCTGTGTTAAGTTGAGTATTATTTAGCAAAAAGAGCGTGAAGTTTCGTTTTAAATATTTACCCAGACGTGATACCGTTAGTTTAACCGCAGAAGAATATCACAATGGATAAATATCAACACCATGCAGTGAACACATACCTACTTGAATTGAAAAGGTTTTATTTATTTATTTAAACATAGATTTTTTGGAATGCTAAGGATTAAATTTTAGTGAAATACTATAATATTGCAAACTTCTGCGGCGTTATAGAGAAGAAATAATAAAAGCATCCAGCTTTATTAAGAAAAGTCTTTTCTCATCAGGATAATGCCCGCGTCTGCACACTTTACATTACACAGAGCGAAGGAATTGGAAAATCTTCAGCCACTTTTGGAAACTATAGTGGGGAAAAGATGGTCAAATAAAGGTTGTTGGTGATGGGTCACCAACCGCATAGCCCAAAAAACAAAAAAAAACCTAGGCAGAAATCCATCAGTGTGGCTTTGAATAGTACCTGGGCTTTTTTCATCTTAGGGCGACCACCAAGAATGTTCGTGTCCTTCAACTTTGAAAGCAAATATTGTTAAACAAAATTCATAGAAATACCATCTCTGGCTGTTTTTCTCATCTCTTAAGCATTTTTTAATACATTTAAGACAAAAAAAGTAACATTATTATCTAAATAACTTAAAAAATGCGTTTTCAATGAAAAAAACATCGTGTTTTATACGTGTCCTACGACTATGTTCCCAACTTTGATTTAGAAATTTTAGTTTATTTTCCTCTAAAGCTAATGTGTTGTTTTATTTTATTTAATTAAGAATATAGTCAAAATTCAAATTTAGTTATCTTTTTATACCATTACAATAGAAAAAAATAGAAAAAAACTACAATTTCGATTGTCCTACGATTTCTGAAAGGTGGAATTCCCTTTCGTTCAGAGGTGGGTTTGATTAGCTTAACTAATGAATTACCCCAAAATTAAATTTGTTTTATAATATAGGCAACATTGTTTGCGTGCTGGCATCATTTTTTTGTTTGGTGTAACTTGTCTGTCTCGTTAAAACATGAATAATAAGTAGTGCGTAATCTGTTACCAAAAATTGTTTTCCATTTAATTTATTTGATTTTGAGGTAAGTAAAGTTATATTTTAGCTTATTTATAAATTAAATTGTAGTTTAGTTATTAGTTTATGGGTTTCAACGATTAAATTTGATATTATACCAATTTTTCACTCTAAAACGTAATAATTTGCAAAAAAAATAGAATTTCGTCACATCCATTTCGTATTGTGATGTATAAGCGGAATCAAAAAGTGACGAAATGGAACTGTAAAGCATTAGCCACATTGCTTTGATTAACAGACATTAAAATAAATGAATGAATTATATTATTTTTTGGTACAACGAAGGCAAGAAAAAACTCCTATTAAAACTAAGTTCGATAGGTAATTATATACAGGTGCTTGAGGAAGTTGAAATTATATTACCTATCAGATTCATGTTGGGTTACCCTGATTAAAATCGGTAAAATTGATCAGTAAAATAAGTAATAAAAGTGGGTCATTTTTTTTCGACTCCACATAGACACTAGCGCTGTTGGAACTACGTTATAAATTTGTATGGGGAGTCGAAAAAAAAATCAGGTTTTTATTATTTCACCTACTAATCCTGACTCAAGGTATCTCTCGCAACACGAATCTGACAACATTATTTCAAGTTCCTGAAACACCCGTATATTAACACTTTATGCTTTTCTTTTAGATTCACACTTGATACAATTTGAAAGTTGAAACGTGGATATTAGTAGAAGTTTCGAAGAACTGTAAGAAAAAAAATTAATTTAAATTTAAATTTACTAAAATTATTTATTTAGTATTAATAAAAATATAGTACAATAACAATGACTGAACGATTCTAAATAATTATGTCGTGATATTTGTAGCTCTGTGAACTTAGCTTTATAATTCCATTTCGTACATATTGAGTTCCTACTTAGTCACTGTCCTAATATTGACAGTGTTGTTTTTAACTATTTTCTCAGATTTTCAAAGAATATTACTTGTAAATTAACATTTATTAGGAATATACTTAGTGTATCCTTTTGGCAATAATGATATTTTTCTAATTTGTTGGTTGAAATACATATTTAACACTAAAAATGTCTAGTGATCAAAAACAAAAAGTGACGAAATGTTTAAAATTTGTCAAAAATGTGATTTTATATGATAATTATAACAATTATGTTGTTAAATTTCAAATAAAAGATGTGTCTTGATTACGATCAAAATTAATTTATTACATGAAATTCCGAATTGTTTGATTTACATCCATTTGTGTAATGTGACTAAATGGAACTTTGCTTAGTCATGGCTACACAAAAAGTGATTTTAATCAAATAATTACAGTCTAAATGTGTTTTAATTAAAAAATATTGATACTATATACCTTCTTTTATCGTCTAAAGTTAAGTATATTCAAAATTAACGTTGTACTTAATTTACGTTTCCATTTCGAACATGTCGCCTTAAAATGAAAAAAGCCCACCTCATACCTCCTTTTCATCAGATTTAGTACCGTTTGTCTTCTATCCGTACCCTTGATTATTTCCTCACCTCACAGACCATATATGTCCCCACCAAGGGGCTCGAGCCTACCCTATATAGGGCGATTTGGCCATAGTCCACCACGCTGGCCAATTGCGGGTTGGCAGACTAACGACTACTACCGTGGACCGCCAGGACCGACGGCTTAACGTGCCCTCCGAAGCACGGAATCATCTTAATTTTCGGATGATCAGGTGATTCAAGCCTGCAATATCCTTCCAGACTGGGTTAAACCTTACAAATTAAATTTGTAAGGTTACCACCCCCCGGGGATCGAACCAGAGACCTCCGCACTTGAAACTAAGCGCTTAACCGCGACACCACGGAGGCAGTAAATTATTTAAAGCCTAAAGAATATTCTAGGTGGTAAATGAAGGTCATAGTGAATGTTCGTTTTTAAAAGAAGTGTTTTGAGCTCGAGGGGGAGTATAATGAAAAAAAATGTTCATTCGTTAAGAATGTTAGGCTTAAAACTTTACAAATGATCCTTTTACCTCACTTAGCCACGCCAGAATTAATATTGTTTCTACTCAACCAACGAGGAGAGATTCATTTTAAATAAATTTATATTAGTTAGTCATATATAAGAACTGTGACAGCTCAACGGATAGAACGCCTGTTTTTCATGTAGACAGGCTGGGTTAAGGGCGGCCAACAGACAGGCCTTTACCGATTTGCCTATGCTAAATTCATACAGACATACATACATATACTCACGGCTATAAATCCCTAAAAGGGGTAGCCAGAGCTGAGAAATTGGAAATTCCACAGCCACTTTTGGAAGTTGAGTGGGAAAAAGATGGTAGAAGAAATGTTGTTGGTGATGGGTCTCCAACCGCATCGCCCAAAAATCCCTTAAAAAGCCCCAAGTCCGTTAGTAGCCTCTTACGTACGCCCACCGGAAGAAATGGGGTACTGCTTTCTAAGCCGACACTACACAGCTATAATAAAAATGCTAAATTTGTATGAATTTTTATTTATCATGGTTGTTAACGATGCCTCATCGTTCGTCATCGTGTGGAAACCACATGGCAAGTTGTACTTAGTCATGTGACAGTGCATTTGTACTAAATCGGCGCTAGGATTGCCCCCTATCGAGCGAGTACACTGTCCAAGCAAACGCGGTACTCTGAACATCAGGTGACAATGTCACGAGATGTAAATTTCTGTGATGTTAAGTGATCGTGAGGATAAGTAAGCAACACAACGGTATGGGAATAGGTACAAGTTTTATTTATAAAATACTAGATACTTTAATACACTTAACGTCAATACATGTAATGCGTCATAAAAATATATCATAGGTATACCATATGCAATATGGATCCAAGTATACCATACACCAATACAACCCACTATGCACTAACTAGGATGTAGCTATGATATAAAAAAACACTACCTCTAGATACAAAATTACTCAAGAAAACTTATTTTAATTAAACAATTAAATCTAATGAATACATGACTTGAAAATAACTTTAATAACAATAGCTTATCACGTTTAATTTTAACACTCGAAAATACATAATAGGAAATTGGCTTTCAGTCTTTAACGTGCAATCTAAAATTTAAGTCATCACAATTTAGTAGATTACGTTTATGTAGTATTAGTATGTAATATACTTTTGATTAATAATCAGGGTGTTTGGTAGGGGTTGGACATTGGTAAATGGTAGATAGGAGGCGTCATCTGCTACTTTACTAATATTTCTATTTTAGTGAAATTCCAAAAAAATATATTAGTAAAACTCAAAACTTAATCGTCAAAAAAAAAAATCATTAGTATGAATGAGTAGCAGATGACAACTCTTATCTAAATTACACCCACGTCTAACCTTCTATCAAATAATGTGCAAAATTGTATGCCAAATAAAATATTACTTGACCCTAGACATATCAGCACATTTTTAATAATATTAAAACCACAAAGAGAAAGAACAGCTGCCGGGCATATGTTTTAACTTTCAGTTAAATTTTAATCATAAGTTTAATTTCGCAGTCAATATTAATTATCCTAATGTCTTTAACTTATAAATACCGAATGTAAGTTTGGTCCCAAATCACAAAAACATCTATAAATTTTCATATGACATTGATCGATGCTATTAAGCCAACAAAATAAAAAAAAACAAGTAATAAATACATGAATGACGAGTACATTATAGAAGTACACTTAATTCTAGTTTGCTTATAAAACAGAATTTAATCGCAACTGCAGTTTGTTAGGCACAGTGGAAGTGAGTACAGTGACAGAAACACGATCACCGAGTTTCAATACCTTCCCGCCCATTTTGCTGGAATGAATGAGTCCGTTTTCGCCAACGCCGCAATCCACGAAACAGCCAAATGGGACTACGTTGCGAACCACACCTGGAGAAATTATTTAATTCATAAATTGTTTAGTATAAGAAATAAAATATAATCTCAGTGGGAAGATAGCGTCAATAAGAGAAGGGTAAAACATAATTGGAATGTTTTTGTTCATGAAAACCTCATGTGGGGATTATTACTAATAAATAAAGAATAAATAAAGGAAAGAAAAATTCGACACAGGCGGGAATCGAACCCGCGACCTCGGGTATACGCCCCGTCAATTGGCACTCTCAATTGGCAGAGCGACGGGGTCGTATACCCGAGGTCGCGGGTTCGATTTCCGCCTGTGTCAAAAATTTTCTTTCCTTTATTTATAAGGGTAAAACACCTGATATATATGCATGGAAGGATTGATAAATGAAGAGGAAGCTATGTGATAAATGTCGTAAGTTTTTTTCATAAAGTTATTGGCGTGGTTTATTTACGAGTAACGTATAAGTATGTTTTCCTTCCCGAATTTATAGGTAACTTAGCTAACTTACGAGTAAAACAGATACACCTTACCTTTTACCGCATGCTCTTTTATTCGTCAGACTTTGGATGCCTGCCTCTTTGAGCACATTCTCATTAATTTTACCTAAATCTAATCGCAATGTACGTCCACTACTGAGATTACCACAATATTAATGATAGGTGGTCGATTATAGGTTTCTAGCCACATTTCCCCAGAACCAATTTAAAAACTTATGCATCTATCGAAACCCGCACAAAAAAAAACGATTAGTGCTATTCAAAGCCGACATTTTATCTCATATTTTTCCACTTCACTATCAATCTATACACAATATCCTTCCACTTTCTTACCATCAATTCCTACTATAACGGATTCTGTTATGTAACCTTTGTTTCAAAAACCCAAAATTTTGGTTTAACCACATTCACCCTCGTTCCCTTTCCTTCTAAAGACGCACACGAAATACATACATACATACATATACTCACGGCTATAAATTCCTGAACGGGGTAGCCAGAACTTTGAATTGAGAAATTCCTCAGCCACTTTTGGAAGTTGATTGGGGAAAAGATGGTAATAATAAATGTTTTTGGTGACGGGTCTCCAACCACATCGCCCAAAAATGACTTTAAAAGCCCCTATACCCTTAGTCGCCTCTTACGATCACCCACGCGTAGAAATGGGGTAGTGTTATTCTAAGCCGACACTACACAGCCAACACACACACACGCACGAAATATTTAATCATATTCCGTACAATTTGTACTTCTTCAATCCCATCGGACATAAATGGTAAAAATATTCTTTTATTTGTTGCTAGTGAACACATAATTCACGGAAGGACTATAAATGATTTTAAAGAATATGTTGTGCTTACCAGTCAAAGTGGTTCCTTCGTTCAACTCCTCACATTTTTGAACAGCCATCGAGTAAATTGGTTTGCAGAAAGAAACCATATTGTCAGCATGCTTTTTCTGCTTAAACGCATTGATTATCAGCTCCAAGTCACACACTTCAATCCCCAACTTTTGACTTACTTCTGCTATATTCAAATTGGCTGTTCTTCTTTCCACTATCATGGGAAAACTGGGTGATTTCATGTGTCTGATATCGACTCCTATCATATTTGCAAATCTGAAAAAGGTGTTTTAATAATAAAGGATATGTCAGAAATAATAGGGGCTGTGTTTGTCTTTATAAGTGCACTGGATTACGTGCATTGACCGATTGTGACTCTATATGGAACGAAAGTAAACATTTGATGTGGCTCAATTTTCCAAATGTGGCTGACGAATTTCTAATTCCTTAGCTCTGGCTACCCCTTCTAGGGATTTATAGCCGTGAGTATATGTATGTATGGAAACATTTGAATGGGCTTTGCTACTTAAATAAATAAGTTACATTGACTTTATTCTGTAAATTGATTCCGTTAATGAGTGACAAAATGAATAAAATTAATATTAAACGATAAATCAGTGAGAGGCAGTGTTGCCAAATCCTGTATCTCTTAATATATTCGGAGGATTTTTTGGGGTTAATAATTTTCTAAAAATATATATTTTACACAAAAAATCTCTTCTTAACTTGCGTTTTAATCTATCGTATTAATATCACACAGTTAAAGCGAATTCCATTGTCGTGTTATTGGTTTACGTAAAATAGCGAAAACATTTTCATTTTAGAAATGTATTCATTACACTACAATGCCACTGCACATTCATAATTAAGCTAAAACCTTTGGTTTTCACTTTTCTACCCTATCAAAAATCTTTATTCAATAGGGCCGGTGCCTCTCCATCCTTTCTAAAGATGCCTCTGAGCTTAATCTTAGGAAGTTTCCAGTGAACTAAGAAAATGTTTAATTCAGAAACTAATCCAATTGTTTCAATTCCCAAAGGACCATTTTAATTTGGGAAAATCTATTGACTTGCCTTTCTACTGAACTATACTAAGTTTTAGGGGGAAGCACTATGTGTATATAAGAAATATTCTCACTTATTGGCTGCAGCATAACTCTCAGGGTGGATAACTGTAGCGTCCAAAGGTTCTAATCCATCTTCTATTCGAAGGAAACCAGCGCATTGTTGAAAAGTCACTTTGCCAATACCGCTGACGTTAAGCAATTCCTCTCGACATTTCAATTTTGATTTCGTCTCACGATATTCTATAATTTTCTTAGCTCTATTCTCGTTCAGGCCGGCGACTCGTCTGTAATTTATATGACCTTTACGTAGTTTATTTCATGGTGACATTTAGAATACAGTTTTTTAAACAATGATGATGATGGATGTCAAATATACATGCGGTGCTGTTTTTGACTGTTTTGGTTAAAATTTTCTAACTTCAATCCCTTCACATGCTACGACAAAATATTTGTTTTATGTGTGTACCTATATAATTCGGCTACTTTAATTTATATACTGCTGACTCAAGATGCTGCTGTATTTGCTTTTAACTTTCAATCTATCATAATCGATTGTAGTAATCAAAATGATAATAATGCCTACTCATCTTCAAAAGCATAATACACTCTTGCGTATTTGTAATTTGAAACTCCTCGACCGATATTCAAAAATGCTTATAATTGACGTGTAGAATTCCACTACCCCTTTGTACCCACGGGTGTCGCAAGGGGCGACTAAAGTAAGGGTATGGGGCTTATTCAAGTGGTTTTTAGGGGGATGCGGTTGAAGACCAATCAGCAACGTTACTTTTCTTCTACCATCTTGCCCCCTATCAACTTCCAAACGTGGCTAAATAGTTTCTAGCTCTAAAGTTCTGGCTACCCTTTTTTGGGTTTTATGGCCGTGAGTGTATGTATGTATGATTCCATCAAATTATTCCTTGTCTTTTATATTCTTTTCGGATCAATCAGCATTAATTAATAACCCTATTTACAACTTTGCTGGAGGCGATGGGGAATATTAAAAGTTTTCTAAAATACTAATTTTATTTTTTTTACACTTGACAAAGTTGATCTGCTCACGCAAGTATATTAAGATGTGTCAGTATACTTACATACATATACTCACACCATTCGTTCTTATTCGGGTAGGCAGAGACCATCGATCGCCACTTTGTGGGTTAGTTATCTTACAAGCTACTTTAATCTATCAGAACCAAATAACTGTGAGCTAAACCGTCACAAGAATACTGCTTATTTACAAATATCCAGATATCTGCGATACATTGATGCAAAAGTTGGTGATAATGAAACAATAGTGGGGTACTAACCTCAGCAATGCCTGCGAGGCAGTATTAACATCGACACCGACCAAGCTCACGATTTTCTCTACTGTACAATCCAAAGCCGATTCCATCATTTTCTGTGGTATATCATGCTGATACAATCCAACGCCCAAATTTTTTGGATCCACCTACAAAGGTTAAGCCAAAACATCGTAAATAAATATATCTGAATGTAAAATTTACAAGACAATTAAAAAATACATACATACATATACTCACGGCTATAAATCCCAAGAAAGGGGTAGCCAGAGCTAAGGAATTAGAAATTCCTCAGCCACTTTTGGAAGGTGTGTGGGGAATAGATGATGAAATAAAGGTTCTTGGTGATGGGTCTCCAACCGCATCGCCCAAAAATCCCTTAAAAGCCCCAATACCGTTAGTCGCCTTTTACGTACACCCACCGGCAGAAATGGGGTAGTGCTATTCTAAGCCGACACTACACAGCAAATACATCAACCATAAAGTTAGTAAGGATTTACTATGAGGCTCTTTATTTGGTCTCGCAACAGGCATATAATAAAAGAGGGTTTGTAACCTCGTTTGAGTGTGATAAACTAACAATTAAGTAGTGATCATCTATACACAAAAAATATAATAAAACAGCTCGTATATGCGCTATGGTAACACAATCTAGACCATTACTCAGTCTAAATAGAATGCGGGATACAATATGGATATGATCGATATGTGATTTAAGCGGGACAGC